>JAHWFP010144957.1:91419-128372 GCA_023313725.1 Lithobius niger
GAGAGGATTAACGTAAGCACAGATCTAGACACACGCTAGTGTGTTGCCACCAAGTAGATGTTTTATTGTTGTTGGAGCTTAATTGTCAGAGCGTAATTGTTAGTGTTATTGTTGTCAGATGGCGGCTCACTAGCAGACCGTGTCTTTTAACTGAAACCAACTTATACGTGATTTCATCATACTGGTGTAAATTCCCCATGCGGTAGAAATCTTTGCAAATCATTTGAATCAGGTGTCTTCGGTCCAGTAACAAAGAAAACGTCAACACGAATATGTGGGAACGTGTCCTTCATGGAGAAAAAGTGTCCTCAATAACGTTGATTTGTGTTACTGGTGACTAGTAACTAGTGACTAGCAACTAGTAACTAGTCCGCAGGCTCCCATGTTAATTCTCATAGGGTATAACGACACGTCTACAGCTCATTAGGGAAAGTTGCCAGATCTAAATTTTGGCAGACAGGTAAAGCGTCATTAGGGGAAGTGCCTTTTTGTAAAATTAGGGTTGCAGCTAGAAGCACGTGGCCCTGAAGTGGCTCGTAAGTGCAAAACTATTGTTGTAACCATTGTTTGTATTGTCATTCAACAGTAGATTATAACATGCTTAAGTGTTGCACGCTTATCGTTTCAGTACTTATATTGTCAAAATGCACTGTTTCTGCAAATAGGTGGTTCACTAAGACAGAATATCTTTATCTTTTATTGCAAAGGTTTGGTCTTTTTTTTTTTACGGTACACGAATCCAACCTGAATTATCTGCCCCACCACGATAAAAGGGACAATTTTTCTGGAAAGAAGATTAGGAAACAAAATGCACATCGTCAGCACAGGTGGAAACATGTTCTTTATGGAGAAAAAGTGTCCTCAATAACGTGACGTGGACATTTTATTTTATGTAGACTTACTGTTCTTGCAGTCTAGTGTAAGTGACGAGTAATTTTAAACAGCTGACGAGTTGATTAGTTTTAGTAATCTTCGTCTGCCACCAGAATATTAGAACTGTATGAACATTTAACAATTCCATGAGTTTGAAGTATGTGTTCATAATGATTAACGTTTACCTCGGGAGACCCAAGTGAAGGGGGATGTGCTGATTGAGTGAGCGAAGCGAACGAAAATCAGCGTTTGTTGGCCAGTGCGCTCAAAAATCGGATTAAATAGACTTAAGCATGCGAAACATGGGAATACAATACGCCAAACCATGTCCATTTGGTTGGTGCAACGGCTAATTGGGCAATAGCAAACGTAAGAATTATGAATTAGAAAATTTATAGACACTCCAGACAAAAAAGGTAGAGGTCACTATTAGACAGTGGAATTCTTTGTATTCACAGGCCTATGAAAGTTGTGATATCCACCCATAACCAAAACTGGTATAAGAGCAGCTGCCAAGTTTCCAAGAAGGGTCGGCCTTTCAAAGTAGTGATATCATTCAACCAGTGAAAGCCCGCCAAAGGTTAATCCTATTAGACAAGTTAATCACACGGAATAATACTTTGGACGTTAAATGAAAACTTGAAGACTGCTACCGCTAGTAGCAATCTTCTAGTTTTCATTTAACCTTCGAACTATTAGTAGGTGCGATCAACTTGGCTAATAGGATTAACCTTGGCGGCCTTTCCCTGGTTGAATGATATCACTACTTTGAAAGGCGGACCCTTTTTGTAAACTTGGCGGCTTCTCTTACCAGTTTTGGTTTTGGGTGGATAAACACTTATAGCTTATCTCCTAATCACGACAATAGTTTTTATTATCTATGTTGGAATATACATTTTGCCGCCTTTCATATAATCCTGATAACATCTATTTATCTGCCAATTAAAACTGTCACCGTGTCACCATAAACTGTAACATGCAGTGAATTGAAGAAATCACGGGGCTACATCGTAGATAAACAGTTTTAGCTTATCCCTTAATTACGATAATTCGTTTTAATTACCCTCATTCGAAAATATACATCTCCATCTGTCATCTAAGCCTAATTACATCCACTTACCTTAATTAGAACGGCTACTGCAGCAGTTTAAAGATTTAACTTCTGGTAAATAGATGCAAAAAGCACACCACTTCAGTGGAGATAAACTGCCATGGCTTAGCTTCTAATTACAATAAAACGTTTTAAATAGCCTTGCTCCAACATAAACTTCTCCATCTTTCTCAATCTTAGTTACAGCTATTTATCTTAATTAGAACGGCTATGCAGCAGTTTAAAGTTTCAACTTTCTGTGAATTGGAAGAAAAATGCAGAGCTACAGCACAGAAACAGCCACAACTTAGTTCCTACTTACGAACACACTAAACTACGGACTTTACCTGATGTTTGCAAGTTACTAGTCATTGCAAATGAACTCAACTTTTTTAGGAATAATTCAAATCTGCTTTTACTCTATCAGTAAAATTTAAAATTACGAAAAACACTTGAATTTTGCCCCATTTTGGCCGCCATTTTGGATATCTCATTGTGTAAAGTCCTGGCAATTATTTAGAGTATTTTTTTGAAATCGGTACACCTTTAAACCTAGAAGTCAGCATTAAACTTATAAACATCAGTAAGATTTTTGAATTTTTATATTGAACAGTGGCCATTTTAAAAACAAAAAATGTTGGCCACCATGTTGGTTTTTGGACAGGTTTCAGGGGGCACCCCTTCCTAAAAGTTTATCGTGGGTGTGGACATAAAGTACACCAGAGATGGTGTTATCCTCACAAAGTACAGTTTTTTTTTGCTTACACCTAGGACTATGTAACAGTTAACCTGGGAGTATGGAGCATGTCACCTAACCAGTTCCAGTTATCCTTGGAAATATAACAGTAACTTATTCGTCAAGTTTCGAATGTTTCGAAGTTTCTTACAGTATCTTAATCTTCTAAGTTTGGAATGTTCCAACAAACCACTAACAGTTATCCTTGGTAATATAACAGTGCCTTAATTTTTAAGTTTGGAGCCTTCCAAGTAACCAGTTAGTTATTCTTGGAAGTAGAACAGTAGCTTAATCTTTAAGTTTGGAACGTTCCAACAAACCTTTAACACTTATTCTTGGAAATATAACTGCAACTTAAGTTTTAAGTTTGGAACCTTCTAACTAACCAAGTTATCCGTGGAAACATAACAGTAACTTAATATAAGTTTGGAGCTTCCAACTAACCTGTAACAGTTATCCTTGGAGTTTGGAGTCTTCCAACTAACAAGTAACATTTTATCCTTGGAAATACAGGGTGTCCTTTAAATATACTAACAAACGTTGGGTGGAAAAATTACAGTAACTTAATCTTAAAGGTATGGAGCCTTCCAATTAACCATTAAGTTATCCTTGGAAATACAAGGTGTCCCTTAAAAATACTAACATTTGTTGGGCAGTTACAAAGGGCACGCAAACAAGGAACTACTGCTAATAAATCCATATATCCGAAAATGAACAGTTACCGAGATACAGGGTGTAGACGTTTGCAAACATAAAACAGTTTTTGTATGGAAAACTCAAAGTCACTTAAAGATTTCAGAACGTAACTTAGTACACGTTCACAGCATTGTAGCAATCCATCATTTCAGACATTTGCGGCACTTTTTTAGGGGGGGACACTTTAAGGGGAGGGGATACTTGCTTGTTTCTGCGCCCGCTATACCCACCAAGGTTCATCAGTATATTTATAGAATACCCTTCTTGAAAACACCAAAATGGCTTATTTTACTGTGAAAGTTTTCAGAATTATTACAATCAGAAAAATCCATAATTTTTAAGAACGATCTCACTGAATATTTGATCAACATCCAGCGAATTTTCGAAAGCTCTAAAGGAATTTGAGCCTAATTCCCTCCTACTGTCTTCTTCAGGCTTCCGTGTTAGTATTTGTAAGTATCACTCTTACGCTCGTCGTGTTTTGAAATTTGCCTTTGCCAAATATCAAAATACGACGAGCGTAAGAATGATGTAGTTTTAACAAATACTAACCTGGCAGCCTGATGAAGACAGTAGGAGGGAATTTACGCTCAAGTTCCTTTAGAGTTGTCGAAAATTCGCTGGATGTTGATCAAATATTCTGTCTGTGAGATCGTGCGTAAAAATTATGGATTTTTCCGATTGTAATAATTATAGAATATCCTGTATAACAGCAACTTAATACTTAGCCTTCCAACTAACCAGTTACAGTTATACTTGGAAATATTATAGTAACATAATCATCAAGTTTGTACCTTCCAAATAGCCAGAAAGTTACCTTCAGAACCATAAGTTTGGAAAGTAAGTTTGGAACATTAGTTTGGAAACATAAGTTTGAACCCTTCCAATCCTTGGAAATACAACAGTAATTTAGGCTTTCAGTTTGGAACCTTCTAACCAGTAACAGGTATCCTTGAAAGTAAATCTTCTCAGATTTAAGATGAAAATGGGTGACATATGGGCAATAAATTCGCCAGTTCCATAAGGAATTCCATTCCTGAAGCATAAGAACTTACCGATTAGAACGCAAAGGTTTTACACACAGGTAATATTTTGTGATACATTACTTTGGAGTTTATATGCCTCCACAGCTGTTCTCACTGTAACTCGCTCAATTGAAGGAAAAAATGATGACACACATTTTACTGCAAGACTAAAGGGACAGAACGACTGTGACCAGATGTTAAAAGCATATGGCATTGCTTGAGTCGAGTTTAACTAAGAATCAGCTGATTACGGCAAGCAGTTGTAGTAAGGAAAACCTTTCCCAAAGTTACTTAAAAAAAAAAACCAATTTTTTTGACCCAAAATCCATATCAGAGTTCTATTGTCAAAATTAAAGCAAAAAAAAATTCCAACTTTCCCGCAATAAGTCATGACGCTGCAAACAAAACTAGGTTTACATGATTGGGACATTACAGCTAGGAATACAAGTCAAAAAGAAACAATCGTGCGTCTTGGTGAAGGAGTGGACATATGGATAATGGCGTTATGTCAGTGATCTGAGGACAATTGGGTTGCCAGTTTGAATACGGAGCACGCCAGTCCGAGAATACGTAAGGGCAGAAAGGTGGCTCACTGCACTATGTTATTTCTTGTTATGGTCTTAGCTGTTTGGCTTGTTTTCCTTTATATAATTTACAGCGATTTGTGTATAATTATTTAGTTGATTCTTCATATTTATTTGTATCTCATGCCCATTGCCAATAGCCACAAGCATTTTCGGTCAAATGGAACCCTAGCTACTGCTGTAACCTAACAATGGGTTTAGTGAGTCATCTTTATGCCGGTGAAGGAGTAGGCATATTGTTAAAGGCTATCAGCGATCTGGGTACGGATTGGGTTGCCAGTTCAAATCCAGGTCACATCACTCCGACGAAGCCTAAGTGCATAAAAGTGGCTTACTGTACTACGTTATTTCTAGCTTATAGCTTTCGCTGCTTGGCTGTTTCTTTTTTCCTTCAATTTAGAATGCTATATTTCTGTAAAGTGTTATGGTAAGATGGCAGGATCCTGACGACTCCACTATTAATCGAAGAACAGTAATAGTGGAGTCGTCAGGATTCTTTACACTGTCTGACACTTAACAACCAACATTTAATTTACACAATTGATTTGTGGCCACTGGACAATGGTGAAACAGCTCCAACTTACACCAAAATAAACGTACCATAACGCAGACTTTTATGGATATGGCGCTTTGTTGCAAGGTCTGGTTAATAAGAACATGAAAAAATTTCTTTGCTTCTCGGTACTACAACTAATACACATGTATCTCATCGCGGTTCGTGCATGATAAAAATAAAATGAAGGTTAAAATGTCATCCAACTAGTAGAACTTCACCCGAATTCCTAATATTTCGTCAGCTAATTATGGCATGGCTTCTTTAGAGGAGCAGTTTAAAGCATGAAGAGTTGGTGATGGGTGAATGTGAAGTGGTTTGTTTACTTCAAGGCCAGAAGTGAAAGGTTGCGTCGGAAACGGAAGTGATAGATGTGGAGGGAGATAGTCAATGATGCAGTTAGCCTTCTGTTGGAGGTTATTGGTTGGGCAGTCTCAGGTGCTAATCAAGTTGAATAAAAGGTTTCAGTGCAGATTATTCTTTCTTGATGCCAGTAAGAAGTGTGGCCTTCAAAGCGCTTGCTTTGGTAGTGTCAAATTAAGCAATACTGTTTTTATGTAGGTGATAACATACACGAACAGGCTTTTTTGTATCTCCGAAAACTCCCGTTTCCAGCACACTACCACTACCGGCCTTCAAGTAAACAAACCACTTCACCTTCACCCACCACTATCTCATCCTCATGTTTTAAACTGCTCCTCTGACAAACCATGCAGTAATCAGCGGGCCAAATATTAGGAATTTGGATGAACTAGTTTAGTGAGATTTGTAACCTCCTTCATTATTTTTATCATTCTATAAAGTACTACGTAAATATATAGCGTTTTAAGACCCAAACTTGGGTACAACAACGTACTTATTCGTCTTGCTCTAGATGCAAAACAATAACACGTTAGTTTGTAAATTGCAATACAGTAAATATTTTGACCAGCAAGGCTATGGGTCACCAGGAATGGGGCCGAAAAGCACATATCTTTTTCAAAGCGTAAAATGTAATGCTCTTCTGCCTGCAGCGAAACAGAACGTATGTTTCCATACTGGGATTGCTTGTGCTGTGCTACACATTCTCTCAATGAAAGCTGATGTACATCGTAAGCCTCTTGGATTATGAACATTTATACTCCATGTTTATTAGTATTAACTTTCATTTTTATTGTTGTTGAATAGTAAATCCAATCCAGTAGCCATTCACAGACGAAACTTTAAATAGTTGCCGATGAAATTATTTGTAGACAGAAACAGTTGTAATAACTATCGACTACCATCATGCAACACAATACACTATATAATAGGCAGAAATTATATTCTGCATCTTCCGTACCAGCAGCAGTACTGTTCCAGAAAGTAGTTAAAAAAATTATTATGAAAAAAAACTAATACAGTCCTTGGGTTTCATCGTGCAGCGCGTTCACTGCCTCAAGCAGTAAAGCTTTAAAATCCCTCTAACAGAACTTGAACAGCTAGACACAAACGCACCAAAAAACCGTCAAAATGTGATCACACTACACCCTTTTGCATCTCCTAATACAGAAACTTTAGTTACTAAAAATGCAATACTTGCGTCAATAAATTTATGTTGTTTACAAACTCGGCACGACAAAAATATGAATACCATTTCAATTGTAGGGAGTCGAGTCGCCTTTGCCAAAGGAACTCATCCCTACATGTTCATATACAAGGAGAGTTCTCAAGACTCGTACTAGGGAGAAATTCAATCGGGGAAACCATAAATCAGTCCATGATGCTGCCACTGCATGACATGATGAATACAAGCGTGACTCCATTGTCCAAGAGAGAGGAAGAAGAGAGACGCTAGCTACAGGCCAGTTGCTAAGTTACGGAGTGCATACGTTCAGCAGCCTCCGAGCAAGAGCATACAGGAAAGTGACCAACAATGGCAGCATCACTACACAATGTCGATCCTCGATTATTTTAGAATTCAGCTCTTCGTAAAATTTTGGAGACAAATAATTTCCATTAAAATAAAAGCAAACTTTGCAACTTACCGATATGCGGACACACTGGAATATGTGCATTTCAGCAGGGTTCACATTTTTCTTGCGAGGATCTTCCCGCACAACGAACACAAGGACATTGTTATACAGGTCCTTCAATTCCGTATTCGTGAAGGCAGTTGCATCGCTGATAAGACTCACTGGAAATCGTTCAACAACGTCCTAGAACAAAACAAGTATAATGTATATTAGTAATTTAAATTAGAGGCAATCACTGCTTTAAGGAACACAGTCCAATAAAAATTCTGCGCAATGAATCTAGTTTTCTGCCTAGTATACTGTATTCCCACGTTTCTCAACCAGAGGAGGCGCTAGACGCTGCCAGATCAGTAGTGAACTTTTTTTTTAACGATGCATCGCAAAGTTCTCACCAATGACAGACCTATACCTGCTATCAACCATTTTTTAAATTACATTATTGTAAAGATTTTCAAGACTTACCAGTATCATTCATTTTGTTAAAAAAAATTACACAGCAATGCAGTGTCGCATTGGGCCACTCGGGAACACTGAGATCAACGGGTAGGCCCCCTCAAAAGAACTTTAAAAAAAGTTACAGAGTAACGTTTCAAATTCATGCCGATTTCTTAAAAATACAATAGCTGCCACCCACTGCATGAGGCGTTTGTTTAAAAAAATTTTTTTGAAAAATTTGAAAGAGATTCTTATCAAAATTGCATACCTAAGTTGCAGGAAAATGTTTCATATTCTAGCATATTTCTTAAGAATATGTAAGCTGAACCATGTCGGATAAGCATACGGCATTACCCAGAGCCCCCTTTACGAGGGGCCTACACCCCCCCCCCCCCCTTGGAGGAACTTCGAGGTCCATACCCAACATTCCCGGGGAGGCACGACCCCTCCCAATCTGACCCTGCAGTAATGGGGGTGGGTAGAGGAGGTGCCATTGCGTGCTAGTCCCACTGGGGAGGAATACTACAGAAATGGTTGGGAACTGCTGCTGTATTCTAACAAATTTAATAATGTATTTCTTTTCTTTTTTACTGACACCAGTGCTACATTTTATTTTCTTAAGAAGTGATTTCAGGAGGACCCAGTTTATATTATTGACCAGATGAAGAAACCAAACTGCTCACCAATGGTGACGAACGAAACAACCTGACATTCCACATCCACATTGCAGACAAATCAGCTTTTAGTACTTCACAAAATGTATGGTCCGGAAGGCATTCTCCCCAAATTAGTTTTGTGCCACTGTAGTTTTAAGAAACCATAACAACAGTGGAGCAAAGGAAACAATGCAATGGCTACAAAATTGGTTAACCTGGACATTCACCTAAATGGAGCAGGACGCTTTAGTCACATCCGATTTGTGCAGTTATGCCGCAAAGGATAACAGCTATCTAGCATACTCACTCACTATACTCTTTAGGCCACTGTTTTTTGATGATCTTCACCTTTACCCTCACTCCCCAATCAGAAGGGATCTAAATTTTCTTCACTAGTATCTAATCCTATGATTAATATTACATTTGCAACAGTTTATTTTTTTTACTTGCACATAATTATTGGACTTGGCTCTAGTTGCTGTGAATAAAACCAGTAATTGTTGCAGTAAAGTAACAGGGCCCGCCCCCCCCCAAAAAAAAGGAAATCCTACAAAAAATAAAACCTATAAATCCAATAAAATTAATATAAAAAATACCCAATATGGGCTTCTAAAAAAACTCGAACGCGGTTATGAACATGTCCTTTCCACCAGTCCATGCCATGCCTACTTAAAATATTAAAATGCAGTTATACCAACTGAATAAACAAGAAGAAGCAGACAGAGTGAACCCTTTTCACCAATCCTTTTCATTTGGCAGGCCCGCCTTTGATCGTTTCCTTCCTGTACTCAGTTAATGATCTTCAGTTAAGACCAAAAACCTAATTTCTCAGACAGCCATTTTACACCATACAATGCACACACACCCTCACCACACAGTTTTACTGAATAAATTAACATACCCAACATATGTAAATCTATGCAAAGTACACTTTTGCAAAGATATACGTGAGTAAAAAAGTAATCGAAAATCTATCTCCTGCGTTTCCAGATATATTATCGTTTAATTCACATCGGCCCAAGCAGCATAAAACCAAACAGCCCTTGGGAAAATTTCCCGACAGGCCAGCCAGAGTGCGGACGAGAGTGCTTGTACATACACTGCATCTTGTGAGGAAGAGGGGAAAAAAAGTACTACTGAACTGGACGGATACCTACTTAAAAAAGAACGAATGACCACTAATTTTTAGGAAGAGGAAGTTCAACGGGATAGCTAAGACCTATGAATCTGACACCAAGTCCACACTGCCGTCACATTTATTTTTACCTGGGAGGCAAGCTCGGTAATATAGAATGGAACCACAACTTCTTTCAAACTGCTGATGAATTAAGGAGCGCTACTGCTGACTAGCCCAAGAAGAAAACAAACAGTGATGCATGGTCTGTTACAATGGACTAGTTCCACTTTGCTGGTAAGCAAACCAACTAGCTAGTTCAATATGAATTATTAGAAGGAAACGAAATAATCAAGATGGACTCATTACCTCTACCTACAATATAATCTGTTAAATCTTTAGAGGGTGCAGAGTTCTTTTTGATGGTGAAGTATGTTTCAGGGTATAGTTAAGTGCTTTTAAATGAAGATGCAAGATAAGTTGCCTAAGTACTCAACTCGGACGTGACAAGGCATATCATCCGCTTCCAGTAAAATGAGATGTTTCTGGATAGACATGAACTCAATGCATTCAAACAGTAATATAATTTAATTTTCAGCCCCAAGCTTCCAATTCAAACTGACTGAAAGGCAGCATGTCGTCATCTCGTCGAACACAAATCGAACATGCACACAAGATGGCAGCTGCAGCTAAATAGCCAAACCAGCTACATGTAAAAATGGTTGTACATTGAAAATTCACCTTTTGTCATGCTCATTTTCACAAACACACACGAAATAACAAATATTTCGGCGAATTTTCGATAGTCAGCAGTCCTGGAGGTGTAATGGCTCAGGCGACTATCATCTTCAGGCTCCACAACAATACAGTTTCACTACTTCGTAAGGACCGTTCGTCTGCTTCGAAATTTGAGCGGGGCCTCTGGTACGTTGCAAATGTGGAGTGCGGCATCTGAAATTCGTTGGGTTTGTCGCCCATTTTTCACACAGCAGGTGATTGAGTTCTCCACGCATCAGAAACTGAATTCCAAGGTTTGAGGGTTCCTGGATATTCATCAGCACAGCCTTCTCTCGGTTGTGGTGTTGAATAGCCAGGGATTCAAGACTTCTCAGATGAATATCGCTTCTCGAATTATACCACCTTCATATACAACCTTCCTTCCACAGGTAGGCTATGGCTGTTGTGTTGTGTGCCTGGACTTGAACCACCTTTCTGTGATGAGGCAGTGGAAGTGGCGAAGGGCGTACAGGACCACTCTGACCTCGAAAACGTTGATGTGGTCACGTTCATGGGGCAGCCAGGAACCGGAGACCTTGTGGTGAGCAATGTGTGCATTCCAACCCTGAAGGGAGGCACCGTGAAAAGGTGTAGGTTCAGAGGAGGTTCTGGGACGGTGTGATGACATCTGTCCACCAACACAGTGTAGCGAAGGGAAACGTCTTGGGGATTGCTTGAGGCTGTCGAGCAGTTGGGAGGACGGTTGAGGGTGCTTGCCCCATTCACCAATGCGGCAATGGCAGAAAGGCCTGGTCCATCAACCTGCCAAAGGGTACGAGACTTGCTAGAGAATCCAGAGTTGAGTTCCGCGAGGATGAAAGGCGAAGGAAGCCTCCGATTGTTGCCAAATGTTTGAAGATTTTGTTCGGAGATGGCATAACGGTCGCCAAGGCTAGGTCGAATAAGACGCTAAGGAAGACAAACATCTGTGCAGGGACTAGGCAAGATTTCTTGAGATTTATTCCGAAGCCAAATTACTGGAGAAGGCAGAGGGAAAGTCCCGGTTGTGAAGGAGAGTAGAGGGATCATGATGCGGGAGAAGCCAGTCGTCGATATAGGCACTTGCCTGAACCTGGTGCATGTGGAGAGTGGCTAAGACTGGTTTGAGGACCGCCGTAAAAATTTGTGGCGCAGCGTTGAGAACAAACGGAAGACACAGGAACTCGAAGACTTGTTGTTGTAGATAAAACAAAAGATGTGCTTAACAGATGTCGCAAATCTTGTTTACTTGCATGTTTGCTGGGGCCAATGGCCAATCTTATTCTTGTGTGTCTAATCTTACATAGGTGGACATTATCTAACCTTGTAATTATATTTCCGGTTCCTGCCTCTAGAACCTTCTAGAACTTTCTATTACCCATAATACCCTGGCCATTTCGCGGTTGTCAGGGGTTACCAAAACGTTTTTAAGCAAGGAGGCCAGCATGGAAAATCAGAACGCCTTCGGGCCAGCCAACTGGCTGGTCCTCTTCAACCCCTGCTAAGTCTCCTAGTTAGGGGGATTTTTGGCTTTTAGGCCTCTAGTAGGCCCAATTGTGGTTAGGCTTTTCCCCCCAACCTAAACGAGCCTATTTACCCTAATTTAACCCCAAAGTTCCTCAGCTTCCCTTACAATTTGTTCATTCTAATTTTGGTTTAGCTCTCCCACAGTTGGCTATTTTTCGTCATGGTGCCAAAACCCGGGAGAGCTAAACCAAAATCCGGACAGTGGTTGTACTTCTTTTAGTCCCTTGAATAAAAGAATTGTACTTCTTTTAGTCCCTTGAATGAAGGTATCGTATTTCGTAGTCCCTTGAATGAGGGTATCGTATTTTGTAGTCACTTGAATGAGGGTATCTATTTTGTAGTCCCTTGAATGAGGGTATCGTATTTTGTAGTCCCTTGAATAAGGGTATCGTATTTTTTAGTCCCTTGCATGAGGGTATTGTGTAGTAGTCTTGAGAGAGTTGTCTTGGAACAGAGTAGTAGTTTTCTCATGTTCATTTGGGAGCGGATTTGTTTACAGCTATCGTAGTAGTGACATGTGCGTTCATGATGTGTTTTCTTTCAGCTTGCAGCTCTACAGACAACTCTTTCAATAAAAATTCAACATGATTAGAGTGTTACTAGATGTATGTGTTTCAAGTTTAGAAACAAGATTTGCGAGGAGTAATTTTCAGAGCTTCGTGTGGGTGGTAGAGTATGTTGCAAATCTTGTTGCAAATCTTGTTGTCTTGCATGTTTTCTGGGGCCAATGGCCAATCTTAGTCTTGTGTGTCTAATCTTACATAGGTGGACATTATCTATACCTTGTAATTAAATTTTTCCGGTTCCTGCCTCTAGAACCTTCTAGAACTTTCTATTACCCATAATACCCTGGCCATTTCGCAGTTGTCAGGGGTCACCAAAACGTATTTAAGCAAAGGGGCCAGCATGGAAAATCAGATTGCCTTCGTGCCAGCCAACTGGCTGGTCCTCTTCAACCCCTGCTAGGTCTCCTAGTTAGGGGGATTTTTGGCTGCATGCAGCGGGATGTGCAGATATGCGTCCTCGAGATCGATGGAAACTGTCCAATCCCCGTCGAAGGGAGTGGCGAATGAAATCGAGGGTTTCCATTTTGAAGTGAGAATTGCTGATTTGCTGATTGAAGGGCCGAAGATTTAAGATCAGCATGTACCTGCCTGTTTTCTTTGGACAAAGGAAGATGGAACTGTAGAAACCTGGACGATAGGGATCGGGGCATTCGCAAATCTCAGTCTTAGAAAGTAGGTCCCGAATTTCGGACGTTAGCCGGTTGCAGATGGAGGGGGTGAAGTACCATGGCGGAGAAATACCAGTGCAGGACAAATGGAGAATTCTGGAAGAAAACCTTCGCAGGCAATCAAAAGGACACAAGGGTCTGAAATGAAAGTGTGCCAGGCTGGAAGGAAGTGGCGAAGGTAAACCCCCCTCCCCCCACAACGATAAGGGTCGAGAGGCGAATGTTAGCGACCGGAACGAGATCGTTGTTTGGGACCTGGGGAGGCGTAGCGGGAACGATGGAATCCATGGGATCCATGGCCGGGACCCTTGTTCCTATAGGGCAGAGGAGGCAAAGAAGAGCTGGTCGGTTCGTGATTGTCTTGCGAAGTTGAAGGGTGCCAATTGTCCTTTGTACCCTGACGAAAGGGGAGAGAGAGAGAGAGGCTTTGGAAAGAATCGAGACTGCTTGGGTCGAGAGGCCTTCGGTTTACGGACAATATCTAAATAAGGTGCCAGCTTTGGGATAAGCCCCCAAAAGAGAGTATTAGATTCGTGGACTGGCTGATATCGTAGTTTGTGACATGTAGAATCGTTAAGTTTGGAGGCAGTGTCAAGGGTGAGGTCTCAAAGGAGGAGTGAAGAGTTTAAAAGGGCCATGGTGAACCATTTCATGAAATGGAATGTAGCAAAGCACACTTTGTAAAAGACTTGGTTGATGAGGAAGGCCAGGGATTTGGTTTCCAGTTGGGGCGGTTCGGAAGAAAGTTTGTCACAGATGGCGTTTACAGAAGTGGGCACGCGCAGTCGTTGTCTTTGAGAACTGACGAAGGAACGAAGATCTTTCTTGGGATGAAGAGGGCCGTGCCGAAATCCATCTTGACTTCTGCAGTGAGAAATTCCGACTGTAACGGCGGACGCTACGACAGCTTAGGTGCTTGTAATGCCCCCGGTTTCCCTGGTGTACGTGGAGTTTCAGTCTAAGGTTTTACGGTGTTTACGACGACTTTTTACGTTCATTAACACAGCATGGGGGATGGAGCGCTGGTCCTAATTAAAGGGGCCTAACCTTAAAACTGTCGGTAATCGCTGCCACCAACGGTGGTTTTAACTGTGTAACTAGCTAAAATTAAATGATGAGCTACATATTTATATTTTACACTAAAAGACAATTAATCAATCTAGCAAACGACTGAAGCTTAAAACTCCTGGTTTTATTTATACAACAGAGAATAAAGAACACTTTATATCGTAGTTTGCTTCTAAAAGCTTTTCAAATAAATTATTTAAAAGCAACAAGTTTTGAATATACAACAGTAATTCACAAATTCAGACAAACAATGCTTGTGTTTGAATAAAGTAAAATTTTCACATGAGAAAAAGTAATACTAGGTGCTCCCGGAGACACCCGCAAGACTAAACAGCCGCAACTGATAGTAGTCTATCTGACACAGGGACGACGCTAAGGGGGGGGGGGGGGAGGGGGCACTTGCTCCACCACATTTTTGGCCGCCCCCCCTGGCGCCCCCCACTCATCAGATCAAAATAAAACGTATAAACGAAGAAAATTGTGGTTATTTATTAAGAAAACTACGTCAGTTACTTTCAAAGCGACAAGAAGAACTTGAGGTTACATCAGTAGAGCCCAGTTGTTACTGTGAGAGTTGAAAGATCATCTTTTTCACAGCTGGATTTAAAAATGTTCCCAAAAAATGGGGTATGAAGCAGTTAAGAACGTTCGGTGTGAGAAAGAATTGCAAGTGTTATTTAGAATTTTTTTGGGTGGGGGGGGAACCGCTAAAGTAGCATTCTTCGGTTCACCCCCCCTGGCTAAAATTGCTGCCCCACTGCTGCCTCCCCAATAAAGTGATTCTAGCGTCGTCCCTGATCTGACAGTATGTTTCATACACGATCAACCGTCCACAGTTATGTTTCTAAGTTTTCCAAGTACGAAAGATCAACCTCCCTTAGTTCCAGCAGAAACTGTTCTAAGAAATAAAGAGCCCGGCAATTTTACACTTAGGCATCAGTATGTTTCCTTTGACTTCCACAAAGATCAAACCGTCATTTAGTTTAAGTTAAAAATCCATTTAAAATAAACTGGAAAAGTTGGTTTTTAGTAAGAGAACCACTCTGACGTTATGGGGTGAGAGAACCTAATATGCCGCTTAAGGCGTCACCACCATAATTTTTCTCTAAGCTAGAGGTTTATGTTTACATTTAAACTATAAATTTAGAATATGGGGGTCCTAAACTAAACTTTTAAAGGCTAAACTAAACATACGAACCACTACCATTCGGCCCGGCATGGCATTCCACGGACATGGCGTCTCCACTCCCGACTGGCGTGACCCTTCTGGCTTGACAGATCTGTGAGCTGTACTCTGGGTGCTTGGGGGGTGGGGGTTTTTATGCTGGGGACCGGAAGTTCGCGCGGACGGGCAGGAGAGCTGCGGGGGTCAGATTGGCTAAGGTTGAGAACAATGGAAAGTGGGAGGAGAAGTCAGTTGAACAAATGGACTGGGTGCAGAGCCGTTTGAAGGAGTAAGGACATTAAAGATGGGCCTGTTTTGAGTTTTACTCAATTGAACTTTGGGAAATAGGCCTTTACTCTGAATTATTGACTAAGGAATAAATATTTACATGTTTGCAACGTGAGTAGGCTCTGGTTAAAGCTTAATACGTGAGTTTGGGTAATGCATAAAGCATTACTACTAGATTTAATAAGCTTTAACTGAAAACTGCAGTGTTATACACCACAACTAGTTTTGGCTGGGGGGGGGGGGGGGGATTCGAAGTTTTATGCACAATTTAACTTTCGGATTGTTTTTGGAACAGATCTTTTTAAGAATTCTTTTGTTTTTAATAGTAGTACAAGCTAGCAATAACATTTGGATGGGTCCAGTCGGATTTTAGAGGAGAACTAAAACAAACATATATACACTAAAATTCGTGTCCGGTAGAATACCGATGTCAAATTACGTTGTACATATGGTAGCGTTTCTGGGGGTAAAAGAGTATAATAAAATATAAATGCGGTTAAATAAACTAGCTTAGTTGGATGCTATAACACATTAAGTTAATTGGAACGTTTAACGTTTAAGTTAAAAGTTGAAATCGATTGTTGTGGAAATTTTTCATAAGGATTGCGGCCGACAAACACAATAAAAAATATCACACTTCAAATTGTTGTCTGTACATGTATACGAGATTAAGTACCTTCGCAGAGGAAGCCCCTCCTAATCTACAACTAAGCTAGAGTATGTGGCTTTTTGCCTGAATAACAGGAGTAATAAAATCAAAATACATAAATACAAGTTTTCAATAATGGCGCCCATGATGAAGGAGCGCTGCGGTTAGTTTTGGGCGATTTTCAAATGTAGATTTGAGGATCTTCTGGATGGAAAGTTCGGATTTGGGCTTCCCCAAGAGGCTTGTATTAGGGCAGGCCGTTAAATGTTGAAAAGTTTTACTGATTTGGTCCATTATTTGGTCTGGCGAGATTTGCACAATCGAGGCATTTGGGCGCTCAAGAAAAAAATTTCTCGTTTTAGAAAAACGAGCGCTTTTTGGCGGTCCACGTTTTCACGCCCCCAAACGCAGGATTTTATTCGGGGTTCCTGAGAACTCGGAATATAAGCTAGAATATAAGGGTTAGTGCACACAAGATATGCAATAAAGACAAGACCGCCAAAATAAGCAAAAATTGACATAAAATAAAGTACACTATTTACCTAAATGTTGACTTTGCCGTTTTGTGTTTTTTGGGGGACCAACGTTTTTGTGGCTAGGAAAATTTTAAGTAAATTAAAAGTTACAGGGAAAATTTTACTGTTTTTGCAACCATTAACTAATTACTGTCCGCGCTGCTTGGTGCAGGAAAATCGTACAAGTAATAGAAAATGGGGCAAAAAAACATTTATCAAGAAACACACTAGTTTTTAAGGTTAAAGGTACAAAGTTAAGTTTGTTGTTTCGTTATAAAAAATAAATGAGGCCATCTACTGCTCGGGTAATATGTCCCTAGCTGTTCTGCCTCTGCTCAAGTCTAGCCTTTTTTTTATCCCGGGAGGCTGCGATAAAAGCCGACGGACGCATAACAATAAACCTAGCCTGCGATAGGGTTTAGAAAATTGTATAGTATGGGCACGCATAAAATGACCAGCTCTATTTACTGTTAAACTACTCCCACTGGGATGGTTTGAGGTTACCAAACAACTTGTTTACATGGTGAATTTGACACTAAAGGGTTTTAAGGTATGACCCATAACTTAAACATAACAATACAACTCTGGGAGGTTTTGTGGATAAAAACCAAAAACCTTTTAACGACAGTGCTAACCTTTTTCGCAGAAGGGTAGACAGACAGCTGTTTTTAAAGAAAGCCATTTCGTAGAAAACTTAAAGAAGAGCCAACCGGGAAAAGATTGCAGCTCCCGTAGAATATTCCTAATGAATATTTAATTAGTGTCGTTACAATCTTTGTCAATATTCTCCCACAAAGGGAGACGTTGATAGTGACAAAAAGAGTAAAACGTATGCACTTAAAATTTAGGTGTGAACGCCAAAACAGGAATTAACTGGGAGTTGCTTATGGATGAGCTCCCAACAGACCAAAATGACAAAATTAAAAATGCAGGTAAAATTTAATTTTCAGTCAATTTGTACTGAAAACAAAATGTTAAACATTTAAGAATTTGTTCAAACAAAATATCTACTCAACGCGTCGGCGTTCAAGTGAAACTTGCCAGGCTTGTACCGGACAGTGTAGTCATAATCTTGGAGGGTGAGGCTCCACCTAAGCAATCTGGGATTTTTGCTTGACATTTGCTTGAGCCAGTGAAGTGGGTTGTGATCTGATTCTATGATACATTTTGTCCCATAGATGTAAGGCCGTAATTTAGCAACAGACCAGATCAGACAAGCACATTCTTTTCTGTCGTCCCGTAATTTTGCTCACGGGCTGTTAATTTGCGTGAAACGTAAAGGCAGGGGTGTTCACCTTCACCAAACTCTTGTGACAACACGCAGCCCATGCCACGGTCGGAACAATCATATTGGAGGATGAAGGTTTGGTTGAAGTCGGGGGCTCTTAGAACAGGAAACGTCACTAAGGCAGTTTTCAAAGTTTCAAAGGCAGTTTGCTTTGAATCATCCCATAAAACGGGATCGGGTGCATCCTTTTTCAGAGAATCTGTCAGGTTTGCACAGATTTCAGATAGTGGGGAATGTAACGTTGGTAGTAACCAACTAAACTAAGGAAGGAACGGTAGTTTGTGGCCGTGCAAATTTTTGAACAGCCAAAACTTTCACCTCTGAAGGGGTGCGAGTTCCATTGCCCACTTCGTGACCAAGAAAAGTAGCTTTGCTGCAAGCGACCTGCGGTGCCATCCTGAAAGGGAGTGACATACTGCTCCATGCCACGAGTGACATTGTCCATAAGCTTCTGGAAGCAAAATGGAGCATTTTTCATCCCCATATTCATCATAAGGGGAGCAAACTTCCCAATGGGGGTAGTGATAGTGGCGGCCATTGAAGCCTGTAGCGTCAAGCGCACTTGCCAAAATCCACGGTAAGGTCAAAAATGGAAATGTACTTCCATTTAGCTGCACTCTCAATACATTCCTCGATGTTGGGAATTGGGTAATCTTTAGTTACCATATTGTTGTTCAGCTCTCTGTAGTCAGCTACAGGACGAGGGCTAGCGTCTTCTTTTTGTACAATAATCATGGGGGAGCCATGTGGGGAATCCGTTTCCACAATTAAGCCCAGATCTAACATACGTTTGATCTCTGTAACTATTAAGTCACGTTCGAACTTGGCATGCCTGTAATATTTACAAGGCTTCACCTGAGTGTCAATTAGCTCTACATCGTGGGTGACAATGTCGGTACGTCCTGGCAGAGTAGAAAAAACACAGTCTACCTGGTCAAAGACTTTAAGCAAGTCGGAGTTTTGAGACTCTGACAAATCTCCTGTCTTTTTAAAAAGACTCATGGCTTCTTTCGAGTTAAGATTGCCATCACCAGGCTTGCCGGACCAAACATGGTCGTGGTGAGTAAACTCACGTTCGTCATTGTACGAATGATTGCTTGACCCCTCCCTAGGCAGATAGGGCTTGAGCAGGTTGATGTGGTAAACGGTCTCCTTCTGAGAACCAAACGATTTTTTTTATCAGGTAGTTTGTGTCTGAAAGTCGTTTTACAACATCACAGGGTCCATCCCAATAAATTCCTAACTTATTGTCTCGGTCAGGCTTAAGGACTAGAACCTTATCACCTTCGTTGAACTTGCGTTCAACTGCCTTACGGTCATAGTAGGTTTTATTTTTCAACTGACTCTTACAATATTATCTTGTGAGAGTTCCCGTGAGTATTTGAACTTCTGGAGTAAATCCAAGATATACTCAAGGACGGATGGGTGGACGTCGGGTTCAACCCATTGGCTTTTAACAAGCTCTAGTGGGCCTTTCGGCCATACACCATTTCAGCAGGTGTAAATCCAGTACTCTCATGTGGAGCAGTAAGGAGTGCAAACATTGCACCGGGGAGGCATCGTTCCCAGTCCTGGGGATGCTCGTGGCAAACCGCTCTCTGCACCGCTTTGAGGGTTCTGTGAAATCGCTCCACGCTGTTGGACTGTGGATGATTCACACTTGAATTAATACACTTAATTCCGCACTTTTCAAGGAATAAAGTGGTGAGGGCAGATATGAAGGGCGAGCCAAAATCTGATTGCAATTCAGAGGTGAAGCCTAACCTCGAAAAGATGCCGAGGAGGGCGTCTACTACACTTTGGCTGTTGGCCTCTTTAAGGGGCACGGCCTCGGGAAACTTTGTTGCCGGATCGAGGAGAGATAAAATGTATTTAACACCACCTCTACTAGCGGGTCTGATGGGGCCAACAATGTCAATAATGAAACGATTAAAGGGCTCCCCGTCCATGGGCACAAGCACCATAGGGGCAACAAACGTCTGTCCAGATTTACCGTTTTTCTGGCAGGTAAGACAAGTCAAGACAAACTTCTCAATGTCACTAAAACATTTGGGCCAGTAAAAATTTGTAAGCACTCTTTCTTTTGTTTTAGAACGCCCAAGATGGCCAGCCCATGCATTTGCATGTGCAGTGCTTAGAACCAAATTTCTACACTCCTGGGGAAGAACTAGTTGCCTGTTGATTAGCAGCCTTCCCTCAGGGCGAAAAGGCTTGCGAAAAAGCAAATCATTGTCAACGAAAAACAGCTTGTTTTCGTCCTGCTGGCTTTCTGGCAGCTCAGCATACTTCCAACATAAAGTTAAAGTTGGGCATTCACGCTGGAGTTTTAAAAACTTGGGTTTGTCAATGTTGAGGAGCTGTGTAAACTGCTCAGTTTGAGGACCTAAAATCGCCTCATCCAAAACGTCTTGTTTGGGGTTGACAAAACCTTCCGTTACTGCTCTTGGAGTAACCTCAATCGAGTCGCTGTCTTACTCCTCGCTATCAGTATGGCTCTCACGATAATTAAGGCGTAAGAGAGGGAGCTGATCGGTGGCACGTGCCTGCGTACGGGTGACTGCATTCACGTAAGTGGGGAGGGAAAAAAGCCCTTTTTCCTATAACACAGTTTGAGATGGCACGCCTAACAACATTCTGAAGTAGGGGCCAACGTGGTCGGACACGAGAGTTTCTGTTTGTATAGCTCCGTACGGGGTCTGAACCTCAATTAAGGCTATAGCATGTGCGGTAGTTTTATCGGTTAAAGCATTATGACAATGTGTGTACTCGCCAGTAAACTGGTCGGGTTTTACGAGTTCACAAGCGATTACGTTGTGCGTAGAACCAGTGTCACGTAAAACAAGGCGTTTTTGGCCGTTTACAGACCATTCATGAATGTGTTTTGATAAAACAACCTCCGGTGGGGCATGACTGATAAAATTACAATCTGCTGCGGCTGCTTTTTCGTCAGCCATTCGAACACGACAATCTTGGCGTCTATGTCCAATTTTTTTGCAATAAAAACAAGTGCCATCGCCTATGAGACGGGGTTTGTCGAACTCACGGTTTGAGTTAAGTGTTGGTGGCTGAGTCCCCACTAGTGGAGTCAGTTTTCACCTCGGCGGTACCAGCCGGTTTAGCAGCCTGACTGTGGTTACGATTAGAGTTACCACGTTGTCTGTTGGAAGGTTTAGAACCTTGCGCTGTCGTAGCAGCTGTAGGAGTTGCTTTAACAGGTTGAGAAGCAGCATCACTTGAAATCTGCTTGTTACGAGTGGTGAATTCATCACACAACTGGGCCACTTCGGCCAAAGTCCCTGATTTAACTTGATCAGGGATCCATTTCCTGAGACGAGTTGGACACGATTTGTAAAATTGCTCCACAAGCATGAGATTGACAAGTTTGTCATAGTCACGGTTAACCTTAGCCATAGTTACCCAACGAGTGAAAAGAGTTTCTAACCCAAATGCATAATCCAGGAATTGCATTTCGACATCTTTTTCGAGTGAACGAAACTGCGTCTGCAAAGACTCTTTAGTCTGTACAAAACGGGCAAGTAATTTACTTTTGACTATTTCGTAGTCCTGCATTTCAGCGTCTGTTAGCTGATCACAAACTTTAATCAGAACCTCACCGACGAGGGGTTGGAGTCACGTGACCCATTGATCTCTAGGAATTTTCTGACTAGTCATTGTACGTTCAAAAATCTTAAGAAAACTGTTGATTTCAGTTTTTGGCGTCCACTTGTTGACGAGACGAACTACGTCTGCAACTTTACCATGTTTTGCAACTGGATTTGGGGGTGCTGGGCGAGCGCTGTTAGCTCCGTTTGGAGCGGGGTTAAGATTTATCGTAGCAGCATTTAGCTTAGCTAGTTCTAGCTGCTTATCTAACTTGGCTAGTTCCATTGCGCTAGCACGATCCTTAATTTGGGCATCTTGGTCCCTTAAGGCTAGTTCATGAGCACGGCGCTTATCTGCGTCCGCAATCTCAAGTTCAATTTCAAGAATTAACTTTAATTCTTCTGCTTTAAGAAACAGATCATTTTCTTTTAGCGGCTAATTCTTTTTTAGAAAAAATACCGGCTTCTCTCCTTTCAATAGCATTAGCTAGTGCATCGGAAAGTTCACTTAAATCCAATTTACCGTCTTCGAGGGCTACTCGTAAGATTTGTTGGGATTCGGCTCTAGAATCACTGACTGTAAAGCCTAAGTTTAAACAGGCCTTCTTTAAGTCCTTGTTTTGTATATCACGAATGATTTCTTCGAACTCATCCATTTCGGATATTTTTTTAGGTTTAACGTTTAACGTGGTTGCAAAATAAAGCTTTTATAAATGAAACAAAAACTAAATGCAGCCGCATAAAATTTAACGTTAATTTTGAGTAGAGCGAATTACTTAAAAAACTTCTCTCCCAAATCCAGTAAGATTGCACATAAAAAATACACTTTCAAGACACCTAGCACTCTGGTATATGAATAGCTAAATTGCATAAATGTTATCAACTACAACACTCGGCTTGGTGGCCTCTAAGCACATCTCATGTACACTTACCCAATTGTACAATCGCTGTACGGTCAGTCTGTCCTTCCGTTCCACCGTGGTACGGGAAGTCCGGCACTGAATTTTCTGGATTCGATCGTCACTGGCGGTCAAATCCATGGGGACCTCGGTGTATCACGCAAAATCCACGGCTTGGCTGCACGGAGCGCAGGTTCCCTCACGGACCTCTTCTCCTACAGCATCGGTTGGGGTTGAGACGGCTCTCGGCGGGAGGACGTCTACCGGAAGCGGCAGCTTTTCTTTCGTGGCGCCGGCAGTTGTTGGAGCTGCGGGCGGGGGTTGTACTATTTTTTTGCTTTTAGTACGACATCTGCTTCGTGACTTTGTGTAAAGTAGTCACAGGCATCTACTTCGTGGCCATGTTAACGGGACCACAGACGTCTAGTTGGAAGTGGCTTGCATCCTTCTAGGTTTGTAGCATGGCAGGGGGGGAACGCTTGACGGGAACAGTACCTGTTCATCGCACCGCTGCCACCAGTTGTAACGGCGGACGTTACGACGGCTTAAGTTGCTTGTAACGCCCCCGGTTTCCCTGGTGTACGTGGAGTGTCAGTCTAAGGTTTTACGGTGTTTACGACGACTTTTTATGTTCATTAACACAGCATGGGCAACTGTCCCAGCATGGGGAATGGAGCGCCGGTCCTAATTAAATGGGCCTAACTTTAAAACTGTCGATAATCGCTGCCACCAACGGTGAATTTAACTGTTTAACTAGCTAAAATTAAATGATGGGCTACATTTATATTTACACTAAAAGACAATTAATCAATCTAGAAAACGACTGAAGCTTAAAACTCCTGGTTTTATTTATGCAACAGAGAATAAAGAACACGTTACATCGTACTTTGCTTCTAAAAGCTTTTGAAATAAATTATTTAAAAGCAACAAGTTTTGAATATACAACAGTAATTCACAAATTCAGACAAACAACGCTTGTGTTTGAATAAAGTTAAATTTTCACGTGAGAAATAGTAATACTAGGTGCTCCCGGAGACACCCGCAAGACTAAACAGCCGCAACTGATAGTAGTCTATCTGACAGTATGTTTCATACACGATCAACCGTCCACAGTTATGTTTCTAAGTTTTCCAAGTACAAAAGATCAACCTCCCTTAGCTCCCGCAGAAACTGTTCTAAGAAATAAAAAGCCCGGCAATTTTACACTTAGGCATCAGTATGTTTCCTTTGACTTCCACAAAGATCAAACCGTCATTTAGTTTAAGTTAAAAATCCATTTAAAATAAACTGGAAAATTTGGTTTTTAGTAAGAGAACCACTCTGACGTTATGGGGTGAGAGAACCTAATATGCCGCTTAAGGTGTCACCACTATAATTTTTCTCTAAGCTAGAGGTTTAAGTTTACATTTAAACTATAAATTTAGAATATGGGGGTCCTAAACTAAACTTTTAAAAGCTAAACTACAACATACGAACCACTACCATTCTGCCCGGCATGGCATTCCACGGACATGGCGTCTCCACTCCCGACTGTCGTGACCCTTCTAGCTTGAGAGATCTGTGAGCTGTGCTCTGGGTGCTTGGGGGTGGGGATTTTTATGCTGGGGACCGGATTTTCGCGTGGACGGGCAGGAGAGCTGCGGGGGTCGGATTGGCTGAGGGCCTTGAGAACAATGGAAAGTGGGAGGAGAAGTCGGTTGAACAAAGGGACTGGGTGCAGAGCCGTTTGAAGGAGTAAGGACATGTAAAGATGGGCCTGTTTTGAGTTTTACTCACTTGAACTTTGGGAAATAGGCCTTTACTTTGAAATATTGACTAAGGAATAAATATTTACATGTTTGCAACGTGAGTAGGCTCTGGTTAAAGCTTAAAATGTGAGTTTAGGTAATGCATAAAGCATTACTATTAGATTTAATAAGCTTTAACTGAAAACTGCAGTGTTATACACCACAACTAATTTTTGCTGGGGGGGGGTTTCGAAGTTTTATAATATAATAATAATGATAATAAACTTTATTTCATCCAGTTGTTTATGCACAGTTTAACTTTCGGATTGTTTTTGGAACAGATCTTTTTAAGAATTCTTTTGTTTTTAATAGTAGTACAAGCTAGCAGTAGCATTTGGATGGGTCCAGTCGGATTTTAGAGGAGAACTAAAACAAACATATATACACTAAAATTCGTGTCCCGTAGAATGCCGATGTCGAATTACGTTGGACACATGGTAGCGTTTCTGGGAGTAAAAGAGTATAATAAAATATAAATGCGTTTAAATAAACTAGCTTAGTTGGATGCTATAACGCATTAAGTTAATGGAACATTTAACGTTTAAGTTAAGAGATGAAATCGATCGTTTTGGAAATTTTTCATAAGGATTGTGGCAGACAAACACATTAAAAAATATCACACTTCAAATTGTTGTCTGCACATGTATACGAGGTTAAGTACCTTCGCAGAGGAAGCCCCTCCTAATCTACAACAAAGCTAGTGTATGTGGCTTTTTGCCTGAATAATAGGAGTAATAAAATCAAAATACATAAATACAAGTTTTCAATAATGGCGGCCATGTTGAAGGAGCGCTGCGGTTAGTTTTGGGCGATTTTCAAATGTAGATTTGAGGATCTTCTGGATGGAAAATTCGGATTTGGGCTTCCCCAAGAGGCTTGTATTAGGGCAGGTTGTTAAATGTTGATAAGTTTGACCGATTTCGTCCATTATTGAGAAAAGGGCGAGATTTACACAATCGAGGCATTTGGGCGCTCAAGAAATAAATTTCTCGTTTTGGAAAAACGAGCGTTTTTCGGCGGACCACGTTTACACGACTGAGGGTAGATGTCGGACTTACTCGGGTTGGCGGCCCCATATCCAATCTGATGAAAGAAAAACGTATCGCGGCCCGGGCGTGGAGAAAGAGGATCCCTGTCGAGTTCCAGTGGGTCGCTCTTGCCAAAGAAGACTTCATTGCGAAGGAGGTAAGCAGAGTCATTGACTGACCCAGTATGGCAAGCTGGCAAGGAAGGTGGTCACGCAGGCTAAAGCCAAAGCCAGTGTAGAGACCTCGATTCTTAACAGGGTCAGCCGCAGGAGATGAAGGCTTGTAGAGGAAGTAGTCAGGAATGATGTCCTCACAGCATTTAGAAGGTCAGGCAGAGGAATTTCCCAAGGGTCTGGGTCACCAGCGAAGTAGGCAGCGAAGTGACCGTAATGGGAATCAATGTCGGTAGAAGTGACCGAAGGGGCTGGGCGTCCTCAACGATGGTTACAAAATCATTGTCGTCTGGAACAGTGGTCGGTAGTGAAGGCCGAGGGAGAGGAGGCATTGGCAAATGGAAAGCTGAAGGCTGTTGTCTGGCTGAAGGGGAAGAAGACCAAATGGGTGTCCCATGGTGATGCAAGGCCCAAGGAGGTCGAGAAAAGAACGTGGATGCTTGTGAGAACCAATGTTAGAGGTGGTGGTTGGTATCCAATCCTGACTAGGAGATGAGGAGAGAGGCGGGAACTTCCGATTGCAGCTGAAGGAGCGAAGGGCGTTATCCATGAGCAGGTGGGCTTTTTCCTTTGAGAACGGTTCGTCTGGATGGTCAACTCCTGCTGAAGGAAGAGGACTGGACAAACGACGAGAAGATCAGGTCGAAAGGTCGAACGGTGCCTCCGAGTCGAGAACTGAACAACGTTGTCAGCATTCTTCCAGGACTTGACCTGAAGTTTGAGCCAAGAGCAGACCTCCGTGGCCTTGCAGAGCTCAGATTGAAGAGAGCGAAGGTCCGGGGTCGGAACCACAACCTGACGACAAGGGACAGGCGACATTGTGGTAGTTTCCAAGGCAGCTCATTCGGTAGCCGAAGAAAGGGCAGGAGAAGGGTAATGCGACCATGAACTGCCCGATGAAGGACAGGACGTGGGTGAATGACGACAGGCCGCAGATAGGGTGGAAAATCCAGGCACAAGTAGTGAAACAATGTTCACCAAAACCGGGGAGGAAGAAGGCGGCGGAGTAGCAGTCCGGGGCTGAAGCTTCCCTCAGTGTGCCTTTGGCACGAGGCGTGGTAAAATGAATGACAGAACCGCAGTAGCACAGATCACAGTAATTACCTTCTAAGAGCGATTAACAGCATTTCTGATCAGTTCGTACCGTAGAGAAGAAAAAATGGTCATACTGTCGCTTGTGACGCTTTTATATATGGAGGGGTACGCAGTAGGATGCGCATAGGCTGCAAGGCTGGCGGGCTCTATAACTTTAATTTCTAACAGCATTGGGGAAGGAGAATGCTAGAATTCCAGGTAATGTATATTTCGTCAACATATAGAAAAATAAATAAAGAAAGGCTGCACATAAATACACACCCATTACATATGGCTCCATCGAAAGAGATAATAAGGAACAACTTTACTGTTTTTTTCAGTAAAATGTACTTCCCATGTAGGCGATGCTGCGAATCGTGTCATGGACTTTGGTCAGATATAGCTATAGTTAACATTGTTCCTTGGACAAGGTCTGTTGACGTCATAGAGATGTCAGCCAGCAGCAGCCAAACACTGCTCAGAACCCGCCTACACTCTTTGGCACCACCACCAGAGTGGCAAAATACTCCAGCTGTAACCCCTAATGTGGTGGAAAAAATAGTGTAGATATTAACTGCCATCCTCTAGTCAACCCCTGGCGATATGAAAAGTAGACGAAAACTGCTACTGACAACAGGAATACTTCAAATGTTTCTTTCTGTAAGTACCCAATTTTCCACACAGAAAGGAAAACCGAACTTTTGATGACCACCAGACAAGTTTGCTGCCAGCCTCAAACTTGGCTTTCACAAGCCTGAAAGATATGTTGTCCGGAACACTGCATCAATGAACTAGGATTATCCCTAGTGTGACATAGCCAGGAAGTGGTTATTGGCTACTACAGTTGCATTTTTAACCACCACATCACAGAGGTGTTTAACCAAACACCAAACCTGTTTACATTCCATGTCCAGATAGTAGTGCAGTCTTTTAGCAAGGTCAAGGAACAGGGTGCAAGTTGGACAAAATCACCAAAACTGTCTGTGGACTTTAATTTGGTCATATGCTAATAGTTTTTGGTTGGAGCCACACAATAGAGTGCTCAAGGAACAGGGTAAGGTTCC
The DNA here is from genome assembly GCA_023313725.1 of Lithobius niger. Classification (NCBI taxonomy): domain Eukaryota; kingdom Metazoa; phylum Arthropoda; class Chilopoda; order Lithobiomorpha; family Lithobiidae; genus Lithobius; species Lithobius niger. The sequence continues at coordinate 119,293 of JAHWFP010144957.1, forward strand.
ATCCTAACCCATTTAAAAGCGAAGTAGTAATGTGCAGTGATTTTTTTACTTAAATATACTCCTTTAAGTTTTCGAATTAACTTAAATGGATTTACTTAAGCTTTTCTGAAAGGTGGTAATATCTTCTTTCCACCAAGTCTAATCGGAAAAAGAAGCACAATTACATGAAATTTCAAAGACAAAGCTATATCAATATCTTGGCGAATTTTCAATAGTTAAATAACAGCTGGAGATGTACAGTCAGAGCCGACTATCTTCATCAGGCAAAGCACACCGTTTCTTCCTGTTGTTTCTAACTTACGTAAAGACAATAAAGATGTATGGAGATAAATAACAGCAACACAAGTGGGCTAGTGGTTGTCAGTCATGTGTCATGTGGGAGGCGACCTCTGGTGGCAGGCAACCTATTTAATACACATGTATAGGCTATACATAACATGCCCCCTTTTTAAATTTTCTTTTAAAGGTAGGCTAGCCGGATAGCAAAAATTGATTTGTCTATTAAAAATTATTAATCAGGTTAGCTACAAGCAAAATTGTGATAGGCCTAATTGCTGCCAAAAATGAAAATGGTACGAAAAGCATGGCAGTTAGTTCTTTATGGGCTTTAACATTCCTTTATGTATATTTTGGGAGGAACTACAACACGACCACTTCGCGTGCACCCAACATCTTGTGTTGCAGCAGTAGGGCAGGTTGAGCGTGCACTGTTCCTGGTGTGCAGGTAATGGTTGGGCCATTTGTTGCACTGCACGTGGATGCGATTAGTAGTCCACTGCAGTGTTACTGGCTGGTCCTAGTTTGGCATGCTAAGCCTTCTTTAACTGGCAGTTGGGTTGTGCGATCAAAACTGTTTCGTTGGTATCTTCTTCCGTCGATTCCTTCAACAATGTACGAGCGGGGCCATGCTCCTACAGATAAAACAACTCCTTCTCTCCACTCGTTATTTAAACGGAACCATACCCTGTCCTTGCACTTCAGGGGAACCAGTGGCTTTGTTCCTCTGTCACCAGAAATATGCTGACGTTGTTGTCTTAACTTTAGACGTTTGTTAACGTCGCTGCATGGATAGCTAGGTTAGGCTGTAACTGGCTAGGATGCACTGGCACTTCTGTCTTTAGCCTTCGTCCCATTAACATCTGTGCAGGAGATGGCAGCCCATCCATTGGTGTGGCTCTGTAACTCTAAAGCACATCGTGAAGGTTTTTCCCCGTTACAAACGCCTTGGTAAATGATGATTTAATGGTCTGTACGCAGCGTTCAATTTGGCCGTTCGAACAAAGATAGAGTGGAGACGAGAGGTTATGTGTAATGCTACGTTGTTTGCAAAACAGGGAGAATTCTACCGAATCGAAAGGTGGGCCTCTGTCGCTCACAAGTTCATCTGGATTTCCGAAATATGCAAATAATGGATACAGTTTGTTTATGAGAGTTGCTGCAGTTGTTGACTTCATCGGCATAACGTCCACAAATTTAGAATAGTAATAGACTACTAGCAGAAAGGTTGCACCTTTTAGAACAAAGATGTCTAACGCAAGCTTTTCCCAAGGTCTGGTCGACAACTCTCGGTCAAGAAGTGGCTCTCGTTGGTTCATGTGTTGATGCTTTTGGCATGCGTAGCAGTTTTGTACCAAGTTTTCTATATTTTGCCCCATGTTTGGCCAGTAGAGTGTGTCACGAGCTCTGTTTTTGCAGGAGACTATTCAACGGTGTCCGAGGTGGATTTTCAGGAGGGCATCAGCTTGGCAGGCTTCTGGGAGGACAAGGCGCCTGCCTCTCCCAGTAAACCATCCACTTCATGTAGCTCATCCTTGCAGTGCCAAAAAGGTCGAGTTTCTGCAGCTGTGTTTGGCCGATGGTCGGTCCACCCGTGTTTTGCATAATTTATTACAAGCTGAAGTGTTTTATCAGTGTAACGGCGGATGCTACGACGGGGTAGGTGCTTGTAGCATCACCGGTCGCCTGGTGTAACTGGATCTTCCTTACTATTACTTTTGGTACTTTTTGGTTCAAACAAGCACAACTGCTACAGTCCCGGTGTAGGGAATGGAGCTACAATGTCCTAATCACGTAGGCTAACTAGTAATAATAAGTGGTAACGCTACCACCAAGGTGGGAATTAGGCTAGCTAAGTTAAATTTGAAGAGAATTGTCTTAAATACTAACTACTCACTAACGACGGACGAATAAACCTACTGGGTTTTAAACTCCTGGTTTTATTTTTAAACAAACATGTCAAAAAAATATACCGCACTTTACATTTACATTTGGCAAATTTACAACTGAATTAGTTCATAAATAACAGGGGGAATTTACATTAAATTCAACTTGAACAGTTACTATGTTCACTTAAAACAATTTCAAATAGAAACAGTGATTTTCTTAGGCACAAGGGGATTTCGCAAAAGAGCCCTCTAAATTACGAACAGCCTCGGCTGTGTAGTAATAGTAGACCTGTTTTACAGTTATTTTTCTAAGTGTATACGCTAAGCATTAAACCTCCTAGAGCTGCTGTTGATAAGTCAACTCCTTAAATTATAGAAGCCTCGGCTACATATAAAGTCGATCCGAGCGTTTAATCAAAGCAACCTTCCACGAAGATCAAACCGTCCTTGTTTACTTTAAACTGCGTTTAAAAAAACATAAAAAAAAAAGCTGATTTTTAGTAAGGGACCGTGAACCCTTAAATTACGGCCGCCAACGTCCGAAATGCCGTTTGGCTTGACGCACCATAAAATTAACTACTAAAGCTACGAGGTTAAGTTTAAAGTTAAACTATAAATTTTGAATAGAGTCCAAAAAATAAACTTTTAAAGTTAAACTAAGTTGAAATATGAACCACTACTTTTGCCCGGCATGGCAACAATCGGACCGCGGCATCTCCACTCCCGACCAGCGTAGCGACCTCTAGCTTTGAGTATCCTGAGCTGTGCTAACGAGTGAGTCTGGGGCTGGGGTTTTATACTCATTACCGGAAGTTGGCGCGGACGCCGAGGATAGCTGCGGAGGGGACGAGCGGGGAAGAGGAGGCGGACATCTTGGAGGAGGAGAGACTGACCTAGATCGGCCGAGCTGTCACTACCGGAAGTCGGTAGGGCAGCGCGGACGGCTAGAGTAGCTTGAGCGCTCTGACTGGCTGACGGAATTGAAGTAGTGCTTTGGTTGGATGGATTCGAATTGACAAAGGGAATTGCTGACTTGGAAACTTAGAGGCCAGGTTTGAAAAGTGCAAGTGAGTTTTCAACTCATAACAACGTGATTTTTAGGCCTATTAAAATAAACTACGATGTTATGCATCGCAACTATTGAAGGAGGGGGGGGGGGGGAAACGAGGTGTAATGCACAGAGTAAACATTTGACTTTGGGAATGAACTGCTATTTACAACGCTTGTTTTTAACGAAGGAAAGCTAGTTTGTTTACGTTTTTAGAGGTTCACTACGGTCGGAGTTTGGACGGAGATGCTATAAAAAATAAACATAAAATCATACACTGGGTCCGTGAAAATATACAAACATAAACATTGGAGCTCCGGTAGGGTTCATGGCAAGAATTTAAGTTTACCAAAATGCATTAAGTGCACAAATCAAAAGATTAAATATACCAGCTAGTTGTTAAAGGGCTATATCGCAGTTTAGGTTAGTTTTAAACTGCTTTGAACATCGGACATTTTTCATAAATAAACAAAGTCGTCACTTGTTAAAAATAAAAAATATCGTGTTTTTTTAACATCTACAACACAACTAAGCTGAAAAGGTGGTTTGGCTTTATGCCTAAAGAAATATTATACAGTATTTACATTTTTAAAGTGTAAATCGCCGTAAAGACGATGCTCTTCTGGTAGGTAAGAGTGCTGCCCTCAGGTTTTTTCTTCGATGGTGTTGAGGTGTCCTCACCACGAGCGTCTGATACGAGACCGCGTTTACATCAGCTTTTGTTGCTGCCGCAATTTCATGAAGTTTGTCAGTCGAAGCACAAGCAATGATGCACATTGAGGCGTGGAGATTTGACTTTTTGCCAAAACGTTCTGCAACCCTACAGTTACTACTAGCCGTGGACAGATGGACGTCGGCTCTTGACTTGGGTATCGCGTCAGAAATTATTTACTTCAACTTTCAATGTGTTTTCGACTACGTCGTGCATTCGAAATTAATTCTCAAATTAAAATACCTTGGCCTCGCAAGGAAAGTGCTGAACTGGATTCATGCCTTTCTCAGCAACAGGAGGGAGAGGGTAAAAGTTAATAATACTTTCTCAGACTGGCTGCCCATCCAGAGTGACGTTCCACAGGCTCGATTCTTGGTCCGCTGCTTTTCGTCATGTTTATTGCTGACTTACTACCGGATAACACCAACAGTGATGTTCACGTCTCCTAATTTGCGGACGACTTACAGATTGGCAATGCATTGGTTTCTGGTGGCAACATGGTCGCATGACTGGCAATTTTCTTTATCTCTATCGAGGTGCCACTCCATGCACATTGGAAACCAACTTGGTCCACCAGAGTATTATACAAGCGGAACCTTGATCGAGACCAAAGCATCGGTAAATGACCTGGATGTCCTGTTTAAATCGGACATGAAGTCTTCTAAGCACTGCTCTTACATTGTTTCTAAAACCTTTCAAAGAATGCACATCATCAATGGATGCCTTTGTAAAACATGTACTAAAACCAGAGCTTGGGATTTTAAGGTCCATGCTCAGTGAAAAAATGAACCATCATCTACTTTGAATGTTCGAAATCTAATAGATCACAAATGTAACGCTCAAATTCAAAAACAAAAATACATTCAGAGCACAAAATACATTGGGACCAAACTACTACTCTGCTAGTGTCTAATATAATAGCAAGAGTAAAATAAATAAATAAAATAAATAAAATAAATTCTTGCTAATAGTAAAAGAGATTTACGTCTAAGAGGACCTGATTCGCTGGCGACTTAACACTGTGGGGCGAGCGGACAACCTCTCATGAATCTACAAGGGCTGTTACATCAAGTTCCTGATTAGTAAAGAGTTGGCGGCACACCTCTCGCACAAATGGAATCGTGCGAGCGTTGAGCAGACGACACATGATAAGTACAGTGGGCAATGGTTTCCACGCATTTAAAAAAAACACTAGCTCTCGTGGCAATGTAAAACAGAAGCAAGTACAAGAAAGGAAGCCTGGAGAAGATAGAGACCAAAAATAACACCACTCCGACTATTAGGCCTATCGAAAATTCGCAAAATACCGTACTGAATGTATTTTTGTTTTTGAATTTGAGCGTTACATTTGTGATCAATTAAAGGTCTATGTTAGACTGACCCTGGAATATGCTAGCTAGGTCTGGTCGCCATACCTCCTTAAACCTTTTAGAATCAGTCCAACGTGCGTTTACCCGCTGTATCCAACTGGGACTGCATAGGATTCGTGCTGACTTGGCGCTCACATACTAAATACTTCACGATCTTCTCCCAACTGTCCTCCCTTTTTTCTCACTTTTCACGGCGGGTTTCAACGGCGGGCATAACTTTAAATTACGAAGACAAACCTTTAGAACAGGTTATATAGGTTTTTTTCTCAAATAGAATTATTGAGAGTTGGAATTCCCTACCTGGTGCAGTTGTCTTATCCGCCTTTAAATTCCTTTAAACTAGCTGTGAGGGGAATAGACCTATACAAACACCTCAAGCATACATACTGACGTCAACCATAGGCGTCCAGGGGGGGACGAGGGGGACCGTGCCCCCCTACATTTTCAAACTTTAGGGGTTCGTCCCCCCCACGAAATGGGCTGCAAAGCTGTAAATGAGTATCTATTCATCACGCTTACCACGTCGAGTTTGAAACAAGAAAATGTACTTTCGTTTTCTCCAATTGCATGAATCAGGTGATCAAATATTATGAGTCATCAGTTCCTAATACAGGGAAGATGAACTCCCGTTTCGCGAAATCCCGTTTCGCCAATAAAAAAGCAGATTAACAGTTTTGCCCTCAGGAGCCAGTCCCGTTTCGCCAAATCCCGTTTCGCCAAAACGAATTTGACAAAATTTTACGTACCGTACACGAAATTTAATACCTCATTTCTATGGCTTTAAAAGGCCAACATTTAACAGAGACAAGCAGTGGTAGTATTTAAGCCCAGTTTATTTATTTGCGTTGTGAAAACTGGCAATAAAGGCAGAAAAACGTGCGCTTTAAAATATAATTGTTTAGAATGTTTGGGCATCACTACGTCAATGCCAAGGTTCTCTTTTATGAATAGTTAGTTATACACGTGAAGGTTAACCTTTTCCAAACGGGAATTCCCATTTTACAGAATCCCGTTTCTCAGAATCAAAATATTCTTCAAAAATTTAACATTGCAGAAGTTAAAAAGGCATGCCTTATTGTTAGTAATTTTTGATTAGTTGTGATTTCTGATGTTATGTGTGTAGCAGCAGCGAGCGTGGCAGCGCGAGCGAGGCACGTAATTTGAAAAAAATCACGTTGTAAAATGGGATTCTATAAAACGGGTGGTTGTCTATAAAAGCCTGACCATTATCATGCTTATAAATGTTCATGTTTAAATGTTTTAAATGTTTCGTGTGCCTAAACTTTCGTGAACGATATTTGACGAAACGGGATTTGGCGAAACGGGACTGGCCACTGAGGCAAAAGTTGTTAATCTTTCTTTTTGGCTTAACAGGACGCAACCACAGGGGAGTAATCTAAGTTGCAAGGCCAAGTCACAAAGATGGCGGATTAACGGGAAATGGAGGATATAAACATTATCACTCCGCTGCAGCAAAACAGGTGTTTTTAATTCTATAAAAATTTTAATTTAAAGTAACACAATTTTATGGTAAAAAAATGAACATCACACAAACAATTGAAGCATATAAATTTAATTATTAGTCGCTTTATAAATCTAAACTTTATTTGCTGTCTATTAATTCGAACTACTTTCCGACTGTGTTTGCGTAACCCTACTCGGTATGTAGTGCTTGTGAGGCTTTTTTCCACTTCCGCCGATGTAGTGAAAATGTAATTTAGTGTGAAGCTAGTCAAAACAGGAAGAGCACAGAGCTAAACGAAAGATAAAGGAGTGTCGATTTCAAATTACTTTGTTTGATTGTCAACGAAACGCCAACTGAAGTCGCCTGGTGGTTAGTATGTTCTTGCTATGGTTATAGCCGAAACGTCTGGTAAATTTGTACAGAACAAAACTTGTTAAGCTTTCCTCCCAAGTTTTCATCAGTTGAAGTCTATACCAATTAACTCCACAAAAACCGAGCAAAGAATCAAAATTGAAGACTAAGTTGCCGGTTTGATTTGTGAGTAGCTCTTTTCCTCTTTTTCAGTTCTCAGTTAATTCAGTTAATTCTCAGTTAATTCAGGAACGTCAGCTAAATCTTCCACCATTTGAAAAATAAGCAACAATACTTTTCAAACCTAAATTTAATAATATTAAAAAAAAATTAATTCATCAGGGAATTTAATTTGTAAATAAAATGTATAAAAAAAAAACGGAATCTAGACACACGCTAGTGTGTCGCCGCCAAGTAACAGTAGATCATCCCATTGTAGACATCCGATTGTTAAAAAATTGATTGTTAATGATAAAAAGGCGGCTCACTAGCAGACATGTGTCTGTTAACTGTAAGCAACTGAAAGCTTATTTTGGCATGTTGAGGATAAATCCCAATGCGACAGAAATGTTTCAAATTGTGGAAAATGTAAGGGGAAGGGTCAGAGATTAAGAAAAACCAAAATTTAAAGGATGAGTATCCACCAATCATAAAGAAAAAGAAGCGTCAATAACGTTGTTTTTATGTTACTGTCTAGCTAGTTAGCTAATAAGATTTTTCCCATGTTAAATCCCATAGACTTTTTGCTCATGGCTAGCGCAAAATTGAGAAGGCCTACGTTCATGAACGTTTGCACACGGATGCATGGTGATCTGAGGATGGTTCTTTTGTAGTTTTGGGGGTTGTCCGGTCACGACAAATGCGTGGGATTGTTTTCAAATTCGCCACCGGCGAATTTAAATTTCGTTTCTTTTCCAAGTTGCAACCAAAGATTTTAAGCAACAATGGCTTGAACAATCAAGACTGGTCCTTAGATTTATTGTAAAAGCCTGGACGAACTAAAAACTGAACTGTAACGAAGGACAAAATAAAGAAACATTAACGTTGCCGTAGATTGTGTAAGAATAAAGGGATGCACGTTAGATGATGGTTACGCAACAATACGAGCATACACGAGCTAATAGGTTTTTTGTTAATAACCCAAAAATAAAATGTTTCGCGTTCTGCTGTTTTAGTAACAGCGATCTTCGGGGGTTTCTGCATGACTAAATGTGAACGTAATCTTGAAAAATTAAGGCGAAGGTGCAGGAATAAACAAAACAACTGAAGGGGTGCGCTGATTGAGTGAGCGAAGCGAACGAAATCAGCGATTGTTAGCCAGTGTGTGCAAAAATGGGATTGAAGCATCTTAAACAGACGGTGTAACCCTATGTACGTTCACAGTCCTATCACAGTTGTGATATCCACCCAAAACCAAAACTGGTAGAAAAACCCGCCAAGTTTCCAAAAACGGTTGGCCTTTGAAGGTAGTGATATCACTACACCAGGGAAAGGCCGCCAAGGTTAATCCTATTAGCCAAGTTAATCGCACCGAATAATACTTTGGACGTTAAATGAAAACTTGAAGATTGCTACCGCTAGTAGCAACCTTCTAGTTTTCATTTAACTTTCGAACTATTAGTATGTGCGATTAACTTGGCTAATAGGATTAACCTTGGTGGCCTTTCCCTGGTGGAATGATATCACTACCTTCAAAGGCCGACCGTTTTTGGAAACTTGGCGGGTTTTTATACCAGTTTTGGTTTTGGGTGGATTTTGGTAACAATTAGGTTTTTACGACCTCTCATGCTAAAGAATTTTACGAAAAGCATCCGAAATTTGCTAAACAATGCATTGCAAATGTGTCTCAGAACACCAAAAATAGGTTCTCAAATAGCGTAAAATGCTTCAGCTCCCGGACCCCGCTGTGGGAGCTTTCAGCGCTCCCCCTGACCCCCTAGCTGGATTCGCCGGGCTTCTGCTAAAGTAG
>JAHWFP010144957.1:144150-181604 GCA_023313725.1 Lithobius niger
AGGGGGGGGGGGGTTATTGGTATTTTGCTGATCACAGTTTTCAGTCCTTAATGTATTTTCTGTCTGGTACAATACGGTTGTCGACAGGAGGTTGACGAGTTAAAATGGCTATGGTTTCTAGGTTAATCCTATATCGCCGTTGCTTTTCTTGGTACATAATTTCTTGCTAAAATCGGGGATGTGCCCAGTTATTATCCATTTAGTGATTTTCCCGTTTGAATGCAATGCTGCACCAAAGAATTTGTTGCAACATGTAGTTTGTAGTTAGATTTATTTGCCGTCATCCTTTCTCGTAATTTCTGCTGACTCTTGAGTGGACAGGCATGTGGGTTCATACCACGGAATGCTGTAAATGGTGTTTTTTCTCCTTCTTATCATCCTTTGTTTGTGGTATAGTTAGTTGCCTAAGGCGAGAGTAGTCGATAAAAAACCCCATCATTTTATCTCATCAACTTTCAGTTTACAACCGTATTCCACCAGATGATGCATTTATGTATCCCAGTAATCCAACAATTGGTATTAGCAAAATAACACCAACCCCCCCCCCCCCCACCTCAGTTAAAGCTGTCCATTCGAAATTTCGACCCTCCTGATGTTCCCACAATGCAAACCAACCCCACTCATATGACGTAGAGTTTTATTTTAGTGAACCACACTTCAAACCTGCAATTATTACGAGGGAGGGATCTGGGCTTTCTTTCTTTTTGCTAGCCTGTAAGAATTAGGAAGCAAAAGGTTAGTTTACTTAATTTATATGATGATCTTGACATATACATGTTCAATATGTTGTTCATAGACTGCTTTTTTACAAACTTGAGTGAGGGATGCAGATAACTTCAAAATGTAGTGCAGTCCACTATTTTATGTGCACTATTTTAAGCTTATTTGTCCTTAACACATGTGTTTTTTGCTTCTTCTGCCTGACCAAGAAACCTCTAGGCTGTATGCCCAACCAAACACTGTATGACCAAGAAAGCTACAGACAGAACGTTTCTATGGTTTTGTACACTTTCCTGTCTGGCAGATTTTGTTTGCTTGTCTTAATCCAAAACGTTCTTCCTTGCAACATCTCCATACAGTTAAGTTCTTTTCCACCACTTAAAATACAAATAAGTTCAAACTCAACAAATGGGAAAGACCAAGTCTGACCTGGTTGATTTTAGTTTTTATTGCCTATACGAAAATGTACATTACCTGTTTTTCTTATTAGCAGTTTCCCTCCATTTGGAGCTCTTATTACCTAGCTTGAAATTTGACTTCCCTGCCATGCTCGTAACCTCCCTTTAATGCGCATGTCCGGGCGCAGACCTCCTTATACAGGGTGGTCCACAAAAAACTGACGACCCAACATTTTTTAAGTCCAACTTTTCGAGTTAGCACCCGTCAAAACCAGAAGAGGAGAGAAATCAAATATAATGAAACGGGAAGATTTCTGTCCTCTCCTGGTTCTGAGAGGTGTTAACTAGAAAAGTTGGACTTAGAAAATATTGGTTCGTCAGTTTTTTGTGGACCACACTGTATAAGGCCGGCACAGCGGTCCGTACTTCATCTTTCTTCCTCTTCCAGGAACCTTGGTCCGTTAGAGGGGAGGCTGGGTGGGTTTTACCTGTTTTTCTTATTAGCAGACTTAGTCAATTAGGCGGTGGGCCAAGGTTGACGATAACCGTGTTACGATCCGGCTGCTCAAAAGAACGACTGCCATAGTGCCTGTTGCAAACGCAGGACAGGTGACTGGAAATAGTGCAACGGCAGACTGGAAAATGATGGAAAGAAACTCCGGAAGAGGTTAGGACCGGTCTGTCCGGGCCGGAAGTAGCATGCTGACGACGGAGGCCGGTAGAGAGAATCCGGTCCGGAACGCACAGAACAAGACAACAAATCAACAGAAAAGGCAAGAATAGCAGTCGTCACCCTGGGCAAAGGAAAAGAGACACATGCATAACGGCGAAAGTCTCTTTACTTTTATAAATTAGGAAGGAAGGCCGCAGGTCCAGATGCTGACAAGGTGCTTAGCAGTATAGAAGGAGATCGGTGGCAACGAAGCGTATACAGCAGCATATTAGTGAAGATTCTCGGGCAGAATGCAAATCTGAAGGAACGCACAGAGAGTCGCTAAAACAATCCTATATTATTCAATAGTGGCCGCAGCTAGGGCGCAAGTCAAGAACAAGAATTGTCTTGCATGTGAGTGGGTATTTACAAGGGGGGGGGGAGGGGCAGGGGCGGCTCAAACCACACGCATTGTTGCAGCAAGGAACCGAGTTTACACAAAAGTTCGTACATGAAAGTTTGCTGTCGTCTTCTTCCGAGAGAGGTAGGGAATGCAGATCAGGGTTGGTGTTGAGAGGCCGAGGGGTAGCCGATCGGCGGACCGGGAGTAAGATAGAAACGGGGAACACGACCTACGGTTTTTGAGCAAGAGGAATGTGAAAATAAATGTTGATGAAGAGCCCGGAATTGGCCTTGTGTTGGTAAGGTGGGCAAGGCAGGTGTTGATTGGAAATGGTGGAGTGGTGTGTGACACTGGTAAACACCAGAATGTCGTATTGCCACGTGCCGTAGGCGGATAGTCGCAGGCAACCTTGTGATGAGGCCGCTTCATTCAGGCCGAAACGGTTGGAAGGAAATGTAGTCAATGGCGACGGTCCTGGTTGAACTCCAGGAACGGATCGGGCTGGGGGTGGGGGGTGGTGTGGAAGGCGGACATGACTGTCGTGGTCCGGGCGGCCCGGATATGGTATCGGGAGAAGTGGCTGTTGGTAGACGAAGGGATCGAATCTTGCAGAGAGATTGAGCTACAAGGGAGCTGGCGGGCTTGTGACCATGCATAGTAGAACAGAATGGCGAAACTTAAGGCATCGCATGTCGAAGGAGGGCATGGTTCCTACGCAGAGAGCAATATTTCGTCCTTCAATTAGGCAATTCGGTGGCAAGTGTAGTGATAGGGGCACGGAGAGAGAATTTGTCATATTGGAATGCTGTAGCAGAAGTGGCGGTGGCTCACAAAGCAGGAGGATCCCTGGTCGCGGTCCGGAGGTCCTACATTTCAGTTGAAAAATGCTGCAGCCATTCCGAAAATGAAGGAATTGGTTGTCCGAGAGCTGAAGGCCTCGCACCAGAGCGGCCCAAAGCATGGAGACTGAAGGAAACGGCGCTGGAGCGGCAGTAGTAAAAATAGGTGATTCCCTACTGGCCTGTCGTGTAAGAGCAGAAATCTAATGTAGGGATGGCAATACTGGAATAGATGGTGCCACTAAACGAGGGTTTGTCCTGATCCGGGACAGAGGACCAGGGAAAGCAAGGTGGACACAGGCTCGATTTGTTTGGAACAGCAGAGAAGGAACGAATGTTCGTGAAACAGATGCCCGAGGTTCTCTACAGCCGTCTTGGTATTACGAGCGAAACCGATGGCATGCCAGTCGGTGCAGTAGTGGAAATACTGCTGCATAGAAGCGGAATTAAAGATGAATGAGCACCCGGTGGTCTTTGGAAGGAATGTTGAAGCTGAGACAAGACCTGTCCGTTTGGTGGCCCGCTGTCGATCCTACCGAGTTGCACGCTGAAGAGATTCCTTCTTGAATTTAACGTCTATTTGCAAGAGAGATCTTGACACATACACTGCACTGTAATGCATACTTAGACGAAGAAGCTAAGATGCTGACAGCAGAGGCGAAGGTGAAAGGGTATGAAGGAGGAACCGAGGCCCCAGAAGAGTGAAAACGAACCAAAGTTACGAAGGACAATGAAGGAAGAACAGTGCCTGGGCCACTGTGAAAGCAATAGATCCCCTAGCAGAACTGGAAAGCAGCGGAGGACGGAATCGGATAGTGGGGCCTCCCGGCAATTGGAGAGAGGAATGGTAGAAGCAAGTGTCGGGTCGGGCAACCTGGTGGGTAGCTGGCAAGGCCAGAAGAAGAACAGGTAATGACTATCTGATGGAAGCGGTATTATCTTTAGGAGGAGCGGAAGCGGACAGCGGGCTGTGCAAAGGGGGACTAGGCCTGAACCCAAGTAAAGGTCCTTGTCCGGAATCAATATCCTCAAGAAAGCGGGTAGACAGCAGACACAGTCGACAAGACGGCAACGGGCCGGGTGTTGAGTCCCAGTCCCAGTTCGTAGGTGTCTTTGGATAAGCAGAGCTGGGAAGCCTGGTCAAAGGTGGCTGGGCCAGGGCTCAACCAGCTGTCCTCGTAGGAAACCGACGCTCCTATAGTTGACAAAAGCAGCTGTGTCTTCAAGAAGTAAGGCGGACAGCAAACGGGGTCCACAAAGGACAACGGGCTGTGCATCAAGTGCTGGTTCCGGTCCGCAGGCGGCCGAGGATAAGCAAAACAGTAAAATGGCGCAAAGCCCGACCAGCGGACCTCCGCAGAGGACCGTGCACCAATTCCGTTGTCATAGTTTCCGTGCCCGCCCTAGCATACCTAGGTCCTAGGGAATCATGGACTGAGGCCTGAGGGGACCGTGGGCCGAGACTGAGGAAGCATTGATCCATATACACAACGGAGTTAGTGCTGGGATGCAAGAGAAAATAGCTGGGCAACAACCGAAGGCTTGGAGCCCATAGGTTGCAAGAAAGACTGTAAAAGACGATGACAGATGACAGGAGACCCGAATCCAAAACGGAATAGCAAAAAGGTACCGGGGCCGGTTACAGGCCTGGGCCCGGCCCCCGAACCTTGGGTACCTATAAGGAAGGTAGAAGGCGGATCGATGCTCGGACTCCGAGCGAAAAGACTGCTTCAGATAATGTCAGTTGTCGTGGAATGTGCAGGAAAACAGGCAGAACGTAGCATGAGGGGGGGTGAGTCCGGCCTACAGGTGTCAGGTGCATGGGAAATTGCTGTAGTTGCGAGACGACTGGCAAACAGTAGCAACATCCTCAAGAAAACAGGCGGACAGTGGATCATGGTTCACTACAGACTTTGGGCCGGGGCATTGGCGCCCGGTCCCCGGCCCCAGACATCTAAACGCACGGATGTACATCGACAGCAGGAATCCGAATGGATGTGAACCGGCTCGTTGTCAAGAAGACAGGTGGATTGTAGTTGTGGTCCATCCAAAGGCCTTGGGTGGAAGTGGAGGCCCGGACCCTATCTTCTGTGTCCATGCACAAACAGAACCGAAAATTAGGGTCAAGAGGAATCGGGTCAAAAGCATCGAAGCTCCTTTTCAAAGACTAAGGTACTGACAGCTGACAGAAGCGGTAGCACCATCAGGAGTGGAAACTGAGAGTAGATCGTGTAAAAGTGGACTAGGCCTGAGTCCGAGTGAAGGTCCTTATCCAGAATCGATGTCCCCACAAAAGTCGTAACAGCAACATCCTCAAGAAAGTGGTCGGATGTTTCTGAAAGTGGGCAGTGGTCCGGGCGTCGAGTCTTGGTTCCGGATCGTAGACGTGTGTGGATAGCGGAACAGGGAAGCTGGTTCAAAGGTGGCTGGGCCAGGGCCTAACCAACGGTCGTCTTAGGAAAACGACGTACCTATAGCTGATAAAAGTAGCCGTTGTTTTCAAGAAGTAAGGCGGGCAGCAAACGCGGCCTGCCAAGGGCAACAGGGCGGACGTCAAGTCCCGGTCCTGGTCGGCAGGACAAGCAAAACGGAAAAAAATGGCAGAAGGAAACATCGAGCCAAAGCCCGACCAACGGTCCTCCCAGAGAGCCGTGCAGTTCGATGGCAGGGACGGTTCCATAGGTGTAGAAGAGCTCAAGAGCAACCAAACGCAGCAGTCGCCCTTGGAAGAAAGAAGAAGTACGGACCGCTGCGCCGGCTTTATACAAGGAGGCCTGCGCCCATACGTGCACAGTAAAGGGAGGTTACGAGCACGGCAGGGAAGTCAACTTTCAAGCTAGGGAATAAGAGTTCCAAATGGAGGGAAACTGCTAATAAGCAGGGACGACGCTAGGGGGGGGGGGAGGCGCTCGCCCCCCTAAAATTTTGGCCGCCTCGTCTGGTGCCCCTCCCCCACCAACAGATCAAAATCAAAACGTACAAACGAAGAAAATTCCGGTTACTTAAAAAAAAACTATGTTAGTTTCTTTCACTGCGACAGGAAGGACTTGAGGTCACATCAATGAAGCCTAGTTGTTACTGTGAGAGTTGTAAAATCACCTTTTTTCAGCTGTATTTAAAACTATTCCAAAAAGAAATGGTGTAAAAAATAGTTAAGAACGTTGGGTGTGAGAAAGAATTGCAAGATTGTTATTTTTACTTTTACTCTTTTTTTTAGGGACCACAAAAGTATGATTTTTCGGTTCGCCCCCCCTGGCTAAAATTGCTGCCCCACTGTCACCTCCCCAGTAAAGTGATTCTAGCGTCGTCCCTGCTAATAAGAAAAACAGGTAGGCCCCTAATGTATATTTTCGTCGGCTATAACAAAATCCCTTACAGATTCAAAAAAATGCTGTCATTATGCACTATTTACCAGTCAAGTTCATATTCATCTTAGTTGCGCTTATTTTCATAGTCCAAGATATTTTCCACACAACATCTAAGCAAATTTTCAACAGTCAGTTGTTTTCTGGAGTTAGTGGGGCTCAGTTGTCTATCTTCATCGGTCCTCTACAACAACGCCGCTTACTCCATTACGACCATTCGTCAAGTAGACAAAAGGTCGAGACGGAGTGAGCATTGTTAAAATATAGGAAACACTTTTATCACTTTCAAGAACGTTGGAACTACAGTTCACTTAAATTTGCGAGGAAGAAAAAACTGTACAAAAAAAAATTAATTTAAAGTGCAACATGGAGTGAGCGTACATCGAACAAATGTTCCTGCTGTGGTGTGGACCTTTGAAGAGGAACGGTGTTTTCTTCCTCGAAAATTTAAGTGAACTGTGGTTGGAACATTCTTGGAGGTGATAAAAGTGTTTCCTGTATTTTAAGATGTCTGTAATACATCTTAAAATATCCATGAGCATTGCTGTTGTAGAAACCTGATGAAGACAGTCGACTGTGCCCCACTAACTCCAGAAAACAAGTGACTGTTAAAAAATTGCAGATATTGAGTGAAAAATATCTTGGACTTTGAAAATAGGCATAACTAAGGTGAATATGAAAATGAAAATGAACTTTCAAAGTAAACGATGTGATGTTTTTAAATTATTTACCAGTTATAAACGTATATTGTGGGTATTGTGATGATCAAACATTTGACTATTTGGAAAATAACTAAATCGAATTGGACATTCTGTCTCTAGCAAAGTCACAAAAGTTTAGGTTCACTTAAGAATGTTCTAGGAATGTTCACTAGGAATGCTCTATTCACCTTGCCATTCTTATTCGTTCTACGATATTCCAAATGCAGTTGCATATTGAAAAAGCAACGGACCAAAAAAGACATTTTTTGGCTACATTTATTCAGTTTCAAACTGCGTACAGATTAGCTTACCAGTTGGTGGCCCAACTGTGAAAGTGGCCAAGTGTTCCAAGAGGTATGTTGGTCCCTCATCGTTGGAATCACTGTGTTGATCTGCAACGGGAAAAAAATTTGTAAGGCCTAAAAGAACTAATAAAAACACTTGCTTTATAAGATATGACCAGTGAATAACTTGCAAGGAAATGCCACAATGAAAGTCAATTGCTGCACTTTTGACAAAATTGTCCCTTCCGTCGAAAAAAAACCAACAGTGGTATAGACTTGATTCATATGTTACCGTGGCAAAGGGAAAATGCTCCAGCAATTATAATTTTGCAACTGGGTTGGAAGGTAAGCCTTTAAGACTGATGCTTTAGTTCCAATACTCCCTTCTCCCACGACAGAGCGAGACACTGTCAGCGACCAGTAGATTCCAACCCAGGGCTAACTGTGCAGTGTGTCGTATTGAAATTTAACTGGACGTTCACCGATTGTTAGATGCAGCTACTTGCTAGTTCTTTGCTGGACTCTTGCCTTAAGAGGGTGGAAGTAATATTTGACCACCGAAAATTCACAAGTACTGAACAATTACTTGAACAATTTGGTTTTGCATGACTGTGACCTTATCACGATCAGCTTACACCTTAAATAACGGCAACCGGTAATTACTGTGACATCCGAACAACATACACGTTTAAAAAAAAAACACAAAATCACATACAAAAACATCACTAGTTCTCATCAATTTTCAGTGGTATATGCTTTGTAAAAGATGTAAAGATACAAATGAAATTCTGACCACTTTCGTCCTTCAGAAGCACATGCGCGCTACAACCGTAAAATCACCTCACTCAGAATATGTATTAAGAATGTACTAGGAATGTGAAGTAACAACGCTGCAGATTTGAATAATATACACATCCTGAGTGATGTGATCTTCCTTTTATAATGCACCCGTGCTTCTGACAAAGGCAGTCGAAACAGTAGTTTGTGTCTTGACATCTTTTACGAAGTGTATACCACCGACAATTCAAGAGAACTAGTGCCGTTTGTATTTGTGGCTTGTGTTTTAGTTTTTTCAACAAGTATATCATCTTACAGTATTGTAGTTCAGTAGCCAGAAGGACGAAATATGTAAAAATGAATATTTATCAAATTCGTATTCGGGGTCAGAGGTGAAAAAGCGCAGCTGAACTCCCATAAAATTAGATGACGGAACCAAAACAACTGACTTAAACACAAAAACTAATTGAATGCCTACATGAAAATGAGTGCAGAACAAACCCATCTGGAATTGTGTTTCTTTAACTAAGTGTTTGATACGTTTAGCTGAGTTTGGAATACTCGTGTACTGAAATGCCAGGGAGACAATAATTAGTTCAGCCAACTGTACAGAGTTCGCTAGGGGATTCTAGTTGTCATTTTCTGATCAAATCACGTCCTTGGAAAATAAACTATTTTGAATATGTGTCCCAAGAGGACCATATTGTAATGCGCCCTAAGCTTACCCTAGACCTAAACCGGTTGCTGGTTTTCGCTAACACAGCCAGTTTTTGAGCCCCGACCGTTTGACCGGGCAGCCCTAACTGTTGTAGACCTAAAACCAACAAACATGTAGTCTAGGCCACATGATAACATCAATAGTGTGTGAAGTAAGGAAGGGAAAAGCTAATTCTGATATTAACTCTATTAACCTTGCTTTACTAAGTAATGTGAAAAACAATTAAATGCAAGTTCAACTAAACCAACTTGGAATATGCAAGGGCAAATTTTCAATACGTATCTTGGGTCTTCGTCAGGCCTAAAAAAGTTATATTTACATGTTTGTACACTTCGAAGGAGAAGCACTACAGTGGTCAGTGTTTCATCCTCAGCGCTCGTGGCTGGTAGTGGCCGTTCGGACTGGAGTTGGAATTTTATGGTTTTAGGGCCCACATCACGGTTGGGCCAACTTGTGGGCTTCAGTGCTTTGATGGATTTTTCGTTGAAGGTGGTGGGTAAAGAGGGTTTTAATTTGGCCAAAAGCTCCTTCGGTGAGATTGCATGGTTGTAAATGTTGTTGCTGCTGTCTGCGTATTGAAATAATGCTCTGTAACCATGCAATCTCATCAAAGGAGTTTTTTGCCAAATAAAAGCTCTCCTTCCCCACTACCACCAATGAAAACCCACTGCAGCATGGAAGCACCCACAATTAGCTGGTCCACTCACAACAGGGATGATAACCATAAAATTCAAACACAAATCCGAACAGCAACTACCAGCCACGAAAGCAGAAGGAAAAGACACTAAATGTGGTGCTTTTCTTACGAAGTTACAAAATGTGGAAATACAGGGTGGTCCACAAAAAACTGACGACCCAACATTTTTTAAGTCCAACTTTTCTAGTTAGCACCCTTCAGAACCAGGAAAAGACAGAAATTAACCCAAATGAAACGGGAATATTTGTCCTCTCCTGGTTCTGAGGGGTGCTAACTAAAAAAGTTGGACTTAGATGTTGGGTCGTCACTTTTTTGTGGACCACCCTGTACTGTAAATAACTTTTGGCCTGATGAAGATCCAAGAAATGGGACTGAAAATTCAATCGCATATTCCAAGTTGAGTGAACTGAACTTAAATTTAATTGGTTTGCACATTATGAAACACCAACATAAAATGCCAATCTTTAACAATCAAATCATGATCAATATTTCTTTCTACTAAAAACTTATTTTGTTTCTGACTGAAGGATTAACTTTAAGCTCTGCGAAACCGTCTCATCCTAACTGAAATTCGCTACGTATTGTAATATGTTAAATGTGAATTATAGGATTTGCCCATTGCAACTATCATTAAGGAGACTGCATTAAGAAATGCTTTCAATTTCTTTGCCCCCCATCCGAACGAAACATGCATTTACAACGTTTACATGAGTATTACATAGGTTCAACTGACTGCTGCAAGCAAACAACCAGCAGAGGGAGGGGGGGGGGACAGAGCTTTTACATGGTATTACCAGGCTCAGACTGGCTTCAGTGATATTGTGCCATGAGACAGCTAGCCTTTGGCTGTCACATTTTTGACATGCCTTTCGGTGGGGGGCACCAAAAAAGAATTTTGATACTTCAAGAACCTACCAAGCAGATGCGTATTTGAACGATAAGTCGAGCTCCATATACGTACTGCAAAAATTAGGTTTCACGAAAGCTTCTACTTTGAATTTTTCACAATATTCAGCACCATGGCACAACATCATTGTAATGGAAACTAAGACTTGCTGCATTTAGAATGCACTAACTACATGCAGCCTTTGCAAAGGATGTGGAAACAAACTTTAGAGCTTCTAACCCAAATCGATAAACAATGAATAATATTTGTTATTATGTTATTGTTTCAACCCCACTTGTATGTTATCTCATTGGAATAGCTTACCTGGAAACAACCATTTCATACTTTCACCAACCTGAATTATATCCATTGGAATATGAGTGCCGCGGCGACTCCTCTCTTCGATTCGGAGACATTTCGGACCTCGATGGCGGAGGATAGTCAAAGCCGCTGGAAGAAACAAACAGCGCAAGTTTAATATTGACTTTGTCCTAATTGATACATCGCAATAACAGGTACATTAGGATGTCAGTTTTCTTGGTTGTGTGTTGGTTATTTGGTTCACTATTAGGGATGCACCGAAACAAAATTTGCCGAATACCGAATACCGAATATACAACCGAATACTCAAGTAGCCGAATACCGAATATATAACCTAATACTCAACTGGCCGAATACCGAATACCGAATATACAACCGAATAGTTAAACTGCCGAATACCGAATACCGAATTATTCGGTTCTGTGCCAAATAATGGCCGAATAGGCCGAATACCGAATTATTCGGCTGAATACTTGATCGAATACCTGTAATTTAAACATATTTGATCATTTTTTCCTTCTTTTAGAAATGTCAGAAGACAATTCCTCACAAACCAAAAACTAAATGCTTCGCTAAACGTTCTTACATTCACACAATTACATTAACTTATACTAAAAAATATTCGGCCGAATACCAACAAATCTTAACAATATTCGGCCGAATACCGAATATCACTATTCGGCCAAAATCAGTATTCGGCCGAATACCGAATACTTGAATTTTTGGCCGAATAGGCAGAATACCGAATAATTACCGAATATTCGGTGCATCCCTATTCACTATTGTGGGTGTTTTATTGACATTATCTCAATACCTCAGATCTCAAATGCTACTTGGATTGGTTCGCTAGGAACTATTACAGTTTACTGTGATTTTCTCCAGTCAAACGTTTCTTGTTCTGTGTTTTTGTATTTTTTTGTGCTGTTGTATATCCTCAACTAGATGAAATAAAGTTTATTATTATTATTATTATTATTATTATTATTATTATTATCGAAGGTATACATTAATGTGAATTATTGAGAACTGGCAAAAGCCTGTTACAGTGATAGTGATCAGACACTAAAGAGAAAAGTTAATACTAGTTTAACACTATTACCACAACTCGGAAAAAACCTCAGTCCCGTTTTAAATCCACTTGAATATTGGTGAAATTCCCAACCATTCACTTCATTAGAAGGTCACACCACAAAACAAACATTAAGTCGTTACTACATCTTTTCTCTTCTCGGATATCAAACAACCCACCGTTGCCAGTTCAACCAGTGTTCTATATGCCACGTCTTGTCCAATCTGGATGTAACACTCGGGTGCACTATCTGTTCATAGCGCAATCTGTTCAATATCTATCTGTTCACTAATTGTTAACTGTGGTGAACTTAGACTCCATTAACAGCTAGTGCTCCCGAGTGTCAGGGGTGCAGAATATGCCAGAACGCTAGAATGTGGTTCGCAGGAAATTTCAGAGAAATGTGGAAATTAACTGAAAAATTGCTTGCCTACATAGTGAAAGGTTGTTAAATCTCTAAAATCGATAGGAAAATTTTGTCTAGTAAGAATTTTCTGCACCCCTGCCGAGCGAGTGTTAATCGGACTAGACGATACGTGGATGTAGTTCAGTGGCTGAACCGGAAAAAGCATTTTGTATGAAATCTGAGAAGAGAAGTGATGTAGTAACGACTTTCTGAGTGTTTTGTGGAGCATGCTTCTGATGAATGTGAATGGTTGGGAATTCACCTAAAATCCTAGTGGATTTAAAACAGGACTGACGTTTTTTCCCCGAATTGTGGTAATTGTGTTAAACAAAACCTTTTTTTCTGTCATTGGAAATTATCACAAATATTACCATTGCAAAATTCGTTTTAATAACATTTGATTGTCATCACACAGTACTTGAAGTAAGTTTTAAATTACTCATCCTTCTTGAAATTAATCCGTCTTGTTTGGATGATGGTTATTTTGCGGACAAATGAAGGGCACAACTGACAGAATACGATAACCCACAACCACAAGTCCATAATAAATAAAACATGCTTTAATTTACGGCCAAAGTTGTTCTTTACAGTCTTGGTCACAAGATCAAAATTCGCTAACAAGAAAGTATAAATTCACTGCACCTCATGTTGAAGTCCAAAATGACATCACTTTCAACATGGCGATGCAGAGACTTTTTATGTTCTCGTTTGGCGAATTTGGTTATCTTGTAACCAAGGCCAAACAGAGGACTTCTGGCCGAAAATTAAAGCATGTTGTATTTGTACATGCGTGGGTCATCAGGTCCAATCATGGGCATCCTTCATTTGTGTAAACCACCATTTTCAGAATGGTAGTTTTATTTTGAAACTTGAAACATTACACGAAACACTGAAAAACAACATGCAAACTTGAAGGCAATTCTTCAAGTATCAATTGAACACTTGCTATTAATTCATGTTTCTTGAGGAAACATTGAGCCCCCTGACAGGCAAGTAGGACTGCTGCAATGGCATACAAACACAAAAAGATTTTAATTTTCGGCCATTAATTCTTCAATACATTTTTACCTTGGTCAAAACAACGTGGCGAGTTGAAAATTAGTTGCAGTTTAGTGAGCAGTTAGCTGCTGTATATAGTAAGCAGTTAAGTCAGTCAGAGATGGGTGCTCAGTAGATTACAGCTAATGTAAACTCTCCATGTTGTTGTGACCAAGGCGAAAGCATGAAGAGTTAATGGTTGAAAATTAAAATCTGTTGCTTTTTTATGCCATTGAAGGAGTCCTACTTGCCTGTCACAAGGCTCCACATTTACTTATCCACATCCCAGCAAAATAATCGACTCATTAACATTTCTTAATTTTCTGAAAAAAAAAACTTTTACCTTAGAGCTGGTATGTGAGGAACACACTAGTGCTATGTGGCTGCATTAATTTGAAAATTCCTCACATTATATTGGGTGTTGGGATGGGTTTGCATATCCCCCAATAGCGTGCACTACCAAGCTGGAATGATGAAACTTGTTGGGTTTCAAGTGAAAATCTTTTATTTTCTGTGCTCGAACAGGATGTAGCTTGGTGTGTTGGCTCCATGCTGTCTGTTTCTCAGCTGTCGTCCGACAATCTAAAGGTGTGGCTTGTCCTTGAGACGTTGCAGCCCAAAGGTGCGTCTTAATCCATTTGGCACTACAGTTTCAGTGGTTACGAGGTTGCGCTTAGCACTAATCCCGGGAATCACTTGCTCTCTTTGGTATCTGCTTGCGGAACGTGTCAGTTGTTAACATAGGATGAAATTTGTCACGGTGTTACCCTCATTTTACTGATTCTTCCCTCCAGGCATGGGGGTTTGGGTCACGCATGCGTCTATGTTTAAAGGTGTAATGGACAGCGAAACGGGCAATTGTCCCAAATTCTTAATTTCTTTTGCCTCCCGAATCCTGTTTCGTATTTTTTCTAATTCAGTCCACATGGGTTACTCCATTTTTTGCTTTTGATGGCTTTCATTTCCTAGTGCTTCCTGACAACTTCAGGAAGGTCTATGAGGCGATGGGTAACCCGCTGCCTTTCTTGCCACGATCATTCAATTTTGTGGCTTCTAATGCTGAACTCAATTCCCCATTCCTTGTCACTGAGGTTCTCCAACAGGCTGCTACCAAAGTCGTTAAGGTCACGCAGTTTCTGCCTTTCCGACTCTTTGACCGATTTTCCGTACCTTCAGTAATGCTACAAAAAGTGCCTCTGGGGTCACCAGCGATGTCTGTGCTTGGATTGGCAGTTGATGGTCCTTGATGATCCGTGACGCCAGAATCTGAGAATTCTGCTGATTCGTTGGCGGCGTGCCATTTTGGACTGGCTTTCGATTCTGAGTTGAACAATTCCCTGTTGTCAGTTCCCCCTGCGAGTCAACTAGGTCAGATTGGTTGTCGGGGATTTAGGCCGTGGGCCAAGGGCCTGGATTGTTCACTTTATCTTATCACTGATGCATACCACGATTTTTTGATTTTAAAATGTAAATATAATATATCTTAGAAGGAAATTACAAACTTCACCACTTATTTTGTGGTGCTGTATTTTGTGGTGCCCCCCCCCCCCGTCAAAATCATGTAAATCCGTTCCTAATTGATGGAATTTAATTATTTTTTTTAATAACTGTTATGAAATCTACTTTAATAACGTTCGTATGCATTGTTAACCTAAGTATGATAGTTTGGCTGGGAAATGGGAGTAAACGTGAAGAATTTGATTCTTAACATACAATTTTTTTTACGGGTTTTAAGCGTATTTGAGAGTCATAATAGCATGTTACAGCCATGAAAATAGGCCTAACCGAATGATTTTTCATTTAGTCCTACTCCCATCTTTGTAGGTACCTAACTTCCAGAGGAAAACATGCACGCACATACGCAACTTCGTATTTAGCAAATAAATTGTGTCGTGTGTTTGCGTAATGCAATTCAACTGCTGTGCTCTCTGTATTGCATTTTAAATGTCCATAAATGAACTCCAACAGCCTTTCCACCCATGTCCTGCACGTGCTTCAGTCTTGACCGTTGCCCCAATTCATTGTTGCTACACGTTCTGAAAACTTCGATCCTACCATGAAAAAAATCTGTCAACAATCGTTGACGCCATGTATTGTTGTGTGATTGTTGCGGATTTTTGCAAACGGCCATTTTTCTTTAATTTGGGACATTTAGGACCTAAACTTAAATTTAAGAATACGCCTACCAGAAATTCGGACAAATTTCCTTTCTTTCAAACCCTTTCTCCAATTTTTGACGTCACTATTCGAGAGAGTAGAAGGGCACACATATAAATAAATAAATAAACACACTGAACGGTTTTTAATGTTAGATTTTTATTCTTCCTACTAAAGACTTAATTTTCCAACCAAAAGGTAGGTAAGTATGTTATGTTATGCATGCAAGGGCGGATCCAGAACGAATCCTTGGAGGGGGCCGCAGGATGGTTTTTCTCCTTTTTCGTTCATTTTTGTCGTAATTTAGTACTTTTCCCCCAACAATTTCGGCAGTTTTTCCGAGTTTATTTGTCTTGGAGGGGGCCGCAGCCGCAGCCCCCTCGGCCCCTCCCTTGGATCCGCCCTTGTATGCATGTATGTATGTAAAACCTTACGAGAAAAGCCAGCAGTTTTCCACGTTTAAACGTTTACCATTTACCTGCCAAACTATCATAGGTTGAGTAACAATCCTTATGAACGTTAATAAAGCAAATTCCATATTGGTTAAATAAAACAAAATTAAATTCCATCAATTAGAGACGGAGTTACATACACACGTACGTCATGAATAGCCTTCACGAAAATCAAACATTATTCTCAATAATAGGGCAAATAATATTACTAGAAAAATTCAATACCTTTTGTAGGAAAAATAAAAATATTGTCATTAAGAAAGAAGGTTCTGGCAAGCACTGTTTGCTTGTAGGTGATCGTTTGAAATTAAGTATTTCCCGACGTAATACGCGGAATTCATTTTTCTATATGTCAAATGGAAGATCAAGAAGTAAACTTTAATTTCTCTCTGATATAATTTTTGGCAAAAATCAATAGTACTACAGTAATTTGTGAGTGAACGTAAAATTTTATCTTAAAAATCAAATTTTTCACGTTTACTCCCATTTCCCAGCCAAACAATCAAACTTAGGTAAACAATGCATATGAACGTTATCAAGAATTTATAGGGTTTGAAGGAGAATTTGTAACTCTAAAAGGTCCCTATTGAAACACGTTAGATCGGTCCCCATTAGCTCAGTCTGAGTTTTCAGAGGGCGTCAGGTGTTCCATCTGATAATTGTTACTCATTTTTCAGCCCAAATCTAAATTAAACTAAATTACAACTAAGCTAGGCTAAATAATAATTAAAATCAAGCTAGTTTCGTTTAGTTTAGTTTAATTTTAGGCTAAAAACTGAATAGAAATTCCCACATAAAACACATGGCACCCTCTATAAACTAAGACTGAACTAATACGACTGTATCCAAGGCGTTTCAGTATGGGTTTCAGTCACAAATTCTCTTCTCCAACCCTACAAATTCTTGATGTTATTAAAGTAGATTTCATAACGGTTAATTAAAAAAAAATTATTAAATTCCATCAATTAGGTATGGAGTTACATTATTTTGAAGGGAGGCCCCTAAAAGGGGGCATCCAGGGATACAGAACTACGAAAAAGTCGGGAGTTTGTAATTTCCTACGAAGATATATTTGATTTACAGTTTAAAATCAAAAAAATCATGGTATGCGTTAGTGAAAGATAAACCTAAAATCTAAGCATGTTTTTGATAGTTGGCCCACGGCCTAATTCAGTGGGTTTGTCTCCTCCTCCTGCCTTAGTGCTCTCCGGATTGATGTTTCCCACTTCTTTGGGAGGTGGTTGTGGTCCCTTTCGGTCCGTGGTTACCGGGTCCTAATACGACTCCAATTCCCAATACAGCTCCATGTTGCAGGTTTTAGCATCCGCTGCGTTGGTGATGGAGACTTCTCTGCAGGTTAGGGCGCTCTTCTTCTGGAGCATCCTGTATGGAATTTTTTGGTAATATTATGTTCAGCGTTCCATAGGATATGGTTGAGTATTTTTATGAGTTCACCCACTTTGTAGTCAACCTTCCTGTGCTTCTGGTTCGTAGTGAATCTTTTACGAGGTGACCTGCATAAGTCATACGCTCTATCCATGTCCTGACGTAGGTGTTTTCCGTACTCTGCTGGTGTCACGTCTGTTTGCACGTTGGGACACTCAGTACGTGCATGGGTACTAGTGGGTCTCCTCCGTACATGAGAAGGGGAGGTGTCTTCCCTACGCTGACATGAGGCGAGGTGTTCAAGGCATACTGCAACGCACGCAAAATGGGGCCCCATGTGTCCTCGTGGTCCTGGAGGAAAGCTCTGATCCAGCCATCCATTGTCCACTAGGCTATCACTGTCGCATTGGACTATGGATGGTAAGTTATCATTCTGTGGTGCTTGTTCCCGGTGAGTGCTAACAGACTGGTAAACACCTTTGCACAAATGCTGTTCCATTGTCCGAGACTCAAGATTGCTGGTAATCTGTGACCAACCAGATACTCTCTGAAAAGTCTCTTCGCACCTGTTGAAGCGGTGTCATTCCTGGTTGGGCTTAGCCAGATGTACTTCGTATAGTAGTCCATCATTGTCATGATGTACTTGCGTCTGAGTAGTCCCTGGGAGTGGTCCAACTAAGCTGATTCCCAGCATCCAGAACTTGGAATTGAATGTTGAACGAGCTCTTAGATTGTGTGATCTTAGCAAGTTGGCACTTGCGTACCTCTTGCAATCCGAAATAATTTTTGACCAGTTAGTCACTGCTAGTAGATGCTGGTTCATCTTGGTTACACTTAGGTGCCCTGCCTTTTTGTGATCATGGCAGTTATGGACATAGGTGTGGTGCAGATCCTTGGGTACATAGGTCCTCCAGAAGATCTCTGGTGTTACACTGTCAGGTGCCAACGGTAAGCCCTTCACGGTCTAGGGTGTAGTTCTTTTCGATCATCATGGTGTAATTTATTTTCTCATCCTTCCCAGCGAGTTCCGGTCTTGTTTAGTGCATGGACGACTTTGTGTATGTTTTTGTCCTCATTCTGGGCTTTACACAGCTGTTACTAGTCTCTGATGTCTACCAGACGTTGTTCTGTCTGTCAAGTAGATCATGAGGTATGATGGCTTGCCAAGGAGTCCATGACTGCTTCCTGAAAACTTATGGAAGAAGCACTGTGTTGTACGTCCGGTGCTGCTGTGTTGTCCAATGAGCTTTGTTCTTCATGGTTGGTTCATGGTTCCAATAAGATCCTGATGAAGATGATGTTGGTGGGTTTTGGAAAGTTTCTAATGGCAGCTATGTGATCATTGGTTAGCTCAATCTTTTTCGTTGTGACGCGTAGACTGAGAATATTGAGCTCTGGTACCCCAAAGTGGCATTTCTTTTTCTAAGTGAAGCCAGCTTTTCTTAGACAATCAAAGACGGCTCTTGGGACATTGTAGTGTTCCTCCCATGTCTTGGTTGCGATGATGTCATCTATGTATAAATTACCGTAAATCGCCTAATAAACGCCCTGGCATTGCTAGCGCACACCCTCCAAAAATATTTTAAGGTCAGAAATCGTGCAGTAGCCTTACTAACGCCACCCCCCCCCCCCCCCAAGCCCCCACCCAATCTTTTTTTTTTTAGTCAATCGTAAAATTCATAAATTTAACGAAATCAACATTTATTCCAACAAGATTCACGGGAGCATTTCTAATCACGGAAAAGTCGGCAATATAGACCTACGCTATCGATCATTGATGTGCGTAATATGGCTTCAGTCTAGCGAAACGCTATACCTTTTTCTCATTTATTCTAAATTTAGTTGATTAGATCATCCTCCTTCAAATATCTAACGTAATTCAAAGTTAAAACTAATTTTTAACCATCACCAACCTTCAAAACAGACGTGATTCACCACCGGGAAACGCGTGTGTTGACGCATTTATCACCACAGAGTTATGCATTGTCATCCAAGACGGAAGTTCCGGCGGAAGTGGACGCGTAGGTCTGGACTCAAGGAGCCTCAGTAGTAGACGCCAAGGTTCAACACGTCCAGACTCCAGAAGCCCTTGAAACGTCCAGTCCATCGCGTCCGTTGTGACGTAACTCTGCTTGGCGTTTGCCGGTAGTGAATCGCATGTCTGTTATGAAGGTTGGTGGTGGTTAGAAATTAATTTTAACTTTGAATTAGGTTAGATATTGGAAGGAGGACGATCTAATATGACGCTTTGTTTCACGTTTGTTTATGCGTGTTTAGTTCTGTGAAATGCCCTTTTCGTTTTCCCTCTTATTTTTCTTGGAAAACATTGGAAAGCTGGTCGTGGCGGACGGCGTTAAGTGCTTTACTTTGATGTTCGTTTACTCCTAACTTGGCCGTGTTGGTCCGTGATTACCTTGTGGCAATCCAGGGCTGTGCCCTGGGGCTGATGACCCTGTTGAGTTTTGCTTTTAATTCCGAAGTACAATTGTTTCGTAATAAGTATTGCTTTGTTTTGTCAACAATGATGTGTAGTGACATTGTTTGTTCTTCTTCTTCCCTGGGTTACCACGGAATAACGATGTGTTTGTTTTTCTGTTTTTCCCCCACGTTTTTATCCTGCTGTACACTTGTGACCATGCGGGTCGTTTTTCTGTTGTGACTCCCGTCAATAATCCTTTTATCTGACCTTGGGCCGACCATGGGGATTGCTGGAAGCCGTTTGAGATGTGTAATGTAAAAAGGATTATTGCGTTCAAAGACAAAATTGTCGGACTGAGAGACGAAAGCCAGTAAAAGTAAGTCCGTTCCATTATCCATTTAATTCACCTTGAAGTGCTCAGAAGGCGTTATGTAATTTTCTTACTGAAGCATTTATTTTACCGTTAACTAAAGAACTCTGGACTATGAACAGAACTGTGAAGCGCGATTTTGTGGCCTTCGTTTTCTTTCTGTGGCGGCCCATGGTCAGTGAGTTTTATCCATCCTTTCACATGTGAAAATTGCGGATATTTTTTTTTTGCCCCCATGTCTTTTTGTTTGCACGGTAAACTGAATGACTGAACTTTATACATTTTCTCGTTTCTTTCGGACCTCACATAAAATATTACGGTTCACAGCCTCGAAAGATGTACTGGTGGGGGTTTAGAGGCGCGGCCCACACTGACTCTCGCTAGGATGTCTTTCACTGTAGTAGCAATTGTGGTAGTACTGTGATAACCGTCCGTTGGTTGAAAACTAGAGTAGCCACTCATCTGCCCAAAAATACCCGATAGTATACTTGTATTAGCAAGAATGGTCAACGTTCCTAGGGCAGTAACTGTGTTAGCGCCGAGACAATATCCTTCTTTTTGCCACACATTTTTGCCAAAATCTGTGAAATTTTTGAAATATGAAACTGGGCACTTTCGCCGTGTTTTGTGGAAGTTTGTCTGCGCCAACTCAGACATTAGTTTTTTCGTAGCCTCAGGTTACCCCACCACCCAGTGATTTGTAGACGGACGTATTTACCCACTCAGTTAAAATACTACAGTTTTTTTTCCCACGAACCCGATTAACACAACGTAGTGCGTTTTCCTGTTGTGTATTTTTTAACGCTGTCACGTTTTTCTGCTGCCACTCATAATTATTTATTCCATTGCTGAACGTCATGATCTTACCAGTTACCTCTCGAAAGACCTTTGGTAACCTTGTACACTGGTTTCCAGGTTTATCAGGAAAACTTCTAATTGTGCACTCCCCCAACAAAATTTGAGTCTATGAAGTCATGTACGGTTTTGCAGTTTATCTTTTTCCGTGAGTCACGTGTCGTTTACGTTTGACCCCTTTTTTTTTATAAAATCTTTGTTGCCATATGTTTTAAAACTGTTTTTAGAACTGTTTAGGCCACGCCAAACCGTCAACGTGTTTTTTCCCCCGTTTTTGCCTACGGAGATGTACATTACCTCTCTGCGAAATCCGATACCAATCCCATGAAATGTATGCTTACTTAAATTTGGATGAACTTGTTTCTGCTCACGCCTAAGTTGTTGCGATTTTCTACGATATTTTGTGCACTGCATTTTTTTTGTCGTACATGACCGATTTACAACATGTATATTTTTTCTATGCCTTTTTGTGAACATTAGTCATTTAATGTGGAAGCTATTACTGAACTGTATTTCTGAACTGTTACTGTTTCTGTTTGTTACTGACGTTTTTTTCCCTACACCTGAATGAGGAGTTTTTTACACATGCTTAATGCCACTGCGGCGTTTTTTTTTATTTCACTACTCGGTTGTACATGCTACTTTTGTGTTTTCGCTACGTACTGTTGCTGCGGGTAGGCAATACTCATTAAGGAGAATGACTCTTCGCATCCTTGTTGACAACATTTAATGCTTTGTGTCTATTTTTTTCCTGGTTTTTCCTTTTATACCAATTAATCATGTCGTATAATTGGTTTCAAAACGCTTCGCACCCACCTCTTGTACAATGTGTTTCTCAGGCCATGTATAAAGGTATACCTCATCTAACAGAGGATAATTACGAGATTTGGTCCATGCATCTGGAGTGTGTGGCCCATACTGAAGAATGGCTGCTACCTGTCCTTCAAGGGGCTAGGCCCGCTGATGATCCGGAAGCGGCAGCTGTATGGGGCGGGAAGAACAATGCCTGTCTAGCTTTTTTATTTAAAACTATCTCACCCTATCTTCTCCTTCAGTTCAGGGGTATAGGCTCGGCAAAGACTGTGTGGGACCAGATAGCGACGTCTCACGGAACGCGAAGCGAGGCCATGGTGACGCATTTATTTATGCAATTAACTCGAGTTTCTATTTTGCCAAATGAGTCTCTGACTTCTTATGTCACTAGGGTTAGAGGTCTCTACCAACGCTGTATTGCGGCCGGCAGGAATGTCGAAGAGGCAGAAGTTTGTCTCTACCTTTTACAAGGTTTGCCGTTTGCACATCTGCACACTATCATCGAGATTCTTCGGAACACTCAGGCTCTATTGACTCTCGACAACGTTCAGTTGTCTTTGATTCAAACTCACCAGCAATATTTGAATTCTACGTCTTCAGTGTCTGAATTTCCTCGTAATCAGCCTGCTTCATCCAATGTGGCATCGCCCAGACAGTTGATGTCTGTAACCAACGTTCAGCCCCAAGTTCCGCCAACACAGCGCCTACCCAAGTTATGTCATAGGTGTGGATCTTCTTCACACTTAGTTGCCTCCTGTGATCGCCAATCCTCTCCCACTGGGGGTCCCCAATTCTGTCGATGTTGTGGCGGGAAAGGTCATCAGGCCAGAATTTGTCCCTCTGCTAGAGGCTATGCCGCAGCCGTAGGCCAGGATAGTCCCGCTTGCCCTCCGTCCCAGGAAAGCCGACCTCAGCGACGGCCCCGACAGCGCGTTCCTCAAGCGCAGTCCTCAAGTGGTGCCCATGTTTCTTCAATTTCTACAGCTCATCAAGACGATGTTGCAGATGACGATTTTTAGGCATACGGCCTGACTTTGGACAATGATTTCTCTCATGCTGCTGGCTTTACGGTGTGTGCGATGGACGCACAGTCACCTCCTGCACGTCATGTTCCCGATTTTCAGGTGACCCCTGGTGTGAATGTGACGAAGTTTGGGATAGACAGTTATGCCTCAGCCACAGTGTTCCGTGACTGTGGTAAACATATTAATAGAGATAACTGTAGAGTTGTAAGAGTTAAGCTCGCTGCCGACGGAACTTTCGTTGAAGGCCGGCTCGTGGGGTCAATGTCGATTATGGGTATTAACAAGGATGGACGACCCTTCGGCGTTCCAATCATCCTCAATAATATGGTGGAGATCCCTCGAGCCACCAAACAACTTAATTTCCGCCTCCCACATGATTCAGTCTGGTTTCAACGGGAATATGCGACTTAACGGAATTTATTTCCGTCAGCGTCAAAGGCTTACAGGTTGAGTCTTTTTGCTGAGCGTGTAAACCACCTGCATGATGCTTATGCCATTGTACTTCCTTCCAACTTTGTACCCCAACCTAACTGTATGCCTCATTTGCCCTTGAATACCTCTGCCCTCAACACTTCCTTCCTTACCTCCAGTTTCTTTTCCTTTCACCACTCAACCGTTTGACCTCTCTCCTGTCGAAGCTCCTGCTGATTTTGATGCAATGACTCAACCTGTGGCCAGTTTTTCCCTTGTGCCCTGACGCTCCTGATTTTGTAAGCTTACCTGTTGATTATGTTTCACCTGTTAACTTGCAACCTGTGAATTCTGTTTTGTCTTCTTCGCTTGGTCCTCCCGCTAGTCATGTTCAGGAATGTTTACCAGGGCGAGATTTTTGTAATTTAGAGGTTTAAGAGATGCAGATATTGTGCATTCATCTGTGTATGACCACAGTTTGTCTAACATGGACTGTGACCCTTATACTCTCTTGCCCCCGGCGATAACTCCAACTTCCTGTGTGTTTTCGCCTATCGTTGCTGAGGTATCGATAGACATAAATACTCTTCATCAGAGGCTTGGGCACGTTTCCTATCCTAGGCTACTTAAAATGCTAAAGATGGGAGTGTTTAAGTCTCCCAAGGTTACCGGTACACCCGTCAAGGTCTGCCATAGCGGGCAAGTTTAAGCGTTTACCTCACAAACCCGTGGGAAAATCAATGCGACTAACATACTCGAGTTGTGGTCGGCGGATCTCGGTTGTCCTTGTGGTGTTTCCCTGGAGCAGCACAAATATGTCTGCGTAATAATTGACGCCTGCTCGCGACAGTTTTTTACGCATTTGTTGCGAGAGAAATCGGAAGCTGCCCAAGTCATTATTGACGAGATTCGCCGCCAACAGACTAGGACAAGACGAAAGCTCGGCAAGCTGCTTACAGATCGAGGCGGTGAATTTTGCTCAAGGGTTCTCGCCGACTTTTTGTCCGAAAACGGGACAGAACACGTGCACAGTGTGATATACGTGCCCCAGAACAACCCCCGAGAGAAGCATGTATACACTGAAGGAATTTGCACGGTGTTTGTTGGAGGGGGCGAACCTCCCATTTGATTTTTGGGGGCATGCCCTCCTTCACGCTTCGCACTTACATAACTTGATGGGTAGCTATGCATTGCCCAAAAGTTCGTCGCCCTACGAGGTTTGGGGTTTACCCAAACCGTCTGCCTCGTCTTTGCGACGCTTTGGCTGTCTGTCGTATGCCTTTGTCCACCCGACACAGTGCCAGCATAGGTATGCTCCGACGGCCAGAGCTGGGGTCTATGTAGGTTTTGCACTGGGGAACGGGCTCATAAGGTTTTTGATCCGTCCACAGGCAAAGTTTTTGTGGCTTATGATGTGAGGTTTGTTGAAGCAGTTAATGGGAGTGACTATTTTGGGGGACAGGCATAACCAGGTTGGAGCAGTAGCAATATTCACGACCTTTGTCCTTACTATCCCGATAGTTCAGATGAAGATGACTAGTGCGTCGGCCCCTAGTGTCCCACCACGAGGGGGAGGTGATCCTCCTCCTCCACAGCATCCGAGATTGCCTTCTCCTCCGAGGGAGTGTGGGGAAGGAACTCCCCCTTTTCTGCAATCTCCCTCAAGTCCTTCATCTCCGGAAAGGACCCCCAACGCAGTCTTCGAACAGCCCTCCACAACCTCCGCTTAGTCCGGTCGCAAGCAGTGACTCTGACGTTAACGTTGTGGAACGTACCCAAGTTCGTAAACCTAAGCATAAGAAGGTTAAGAAGCGTAATGTATCGGCTGATAATGGTCCGCTGTTAAGAATGTTGCAAAGGCAGTCCCGCCGTTTGCAGGGTTTGCCGCCTGAAGGTGACGAGGTTTGAGCTGGAGTTGTTACTATTAAAATATGGTGTACTGATATTACATGCAACTTTCTTTATATTTCTTGTCAGTTTGTGTACTAATTAACTTTAACCAGCATATCTATCTATCTCCTTAGTTTACTAAGATATGTACGTTTTTTCTTTCGGAACTGTTTCCGGTTGTTAGAAGTATTTTATCACTTATGAACTAACGGAATGAAAGAATTGAACTAACATGAATACTGTGCATTCTCTCCTCTTGTTTTTTTTTCTTGGTAAACTACGGACATTATGCCGGTACTTGTATTTAATGTACTACTTTGAATTATGTAGATAATGTCTCTTGCGTTGTTGTGTTTTTTTCTTTATCCCTCGTTGGATGTGATATCTTACCTTTGTGCGATTTATCTGAGACGTGTGAACGGAAGCCACCCTCTGCTGACCAGTGAACTAAGGTTAGGGGGGAGGGTCTTTCGAGTGAAGACTATAAGTGATTTCAGAGGGGGTGTAACGCGTTGTTTCACGTTTGTTTATGCGTGTTTAGTTCTGTAAAATGCCATTTTCGTTTTCCCTCTTATTTTTCTGGGAAAGCATTGGAAAGCTGGTCGTGGCTGACGGCGTTAAGAGCTTTACTTTGATGTTCGTTTACTCCTAACTTGGCCGTGTTGGTCCGTGATTACCTTGTGGCAATCCAGGGCTGTGCCCTGGGGCGTATGACCCTGTTGAGTTTTGCTTTTAATTCCGAAGTACAATTGTTTCGTAATAAGTATTGCTTTGTTTTGTCAACAATGATGTGTAGTGACATTGTTTGTTCTTCTTCCCTGGGTTACCACGGAATAACGATGTGTTTGTTTTTCTGTTTTTTTCCCACATTTTTATCCTGCTGTAAACTTGTGACCATGCGGGTCGTTTTTGTGTTGTGACTCCCGTCAATGATCCTTTTTCTGACATTGGGCCGACCATGGGGATTGCTGGAATCTGTTTGTGATGTGTAATGTAAAGCGGATTATTGTGTTCGAAGACAAAATTGTCGGACTGAGAGACGAAAGCCAGTAAAAGTAAGTCCGTTCCATTATCTATTTAATTCACCTTGAAGTCCTCAGAAGGCGTTATGTAATTTTCTTACTGAAGCATTTACTTTACCGTTTAACTAAAGAACTCTGGACTATGAACAGAACTGTGAAGCGCGATTTTGTGGCTTCGTTTTCTTTTTGTGGCGGCCCATGGTCAGTGAGTTTTATCCATCCTTTCACGTGTGAAAATTGCTGATATCCCCCCCCCCCATATCTTTTTGTTTGCACAGTAAACTGAATGAATGAACTTTATTCATTTTTTCGTTTCTTTTTGACCTCACATAAAATATTACGGTTCACAGCCTCGAAAGATGTACTGGTGGGGGTTTAGGGACGCAGCCCACACCGACTCTCGCTAGGATGTCTTTCATAATACACTAAATTTGTGAATAAATGAGAATAAAGCCATTGTGTTAATGCTGGATTGAACCCACATAACGCACGTGAATAATCAACTTTACCATGATGGATTTAGGCCTAAGCGACCACCCCCAAAAAATGCGTTAAGGTCAGAAATCTTGTTTTAGCTTTGTTAACGCCCTCCACTTTTTCATCAAATTAATTTTAGCCTCCCATGGGCGTTTAATAGGCGATTTACGGTATATACGGTGCCGACGAGGTTCCAAGAATTGAGGTTGTGGACTTCTGGAAAGCTTGTCTTGCTGTCTTGAACCCAAATGGAACCACTCTATTTAAATGCGCCTTTGTGACCACGCAGGTCATACAGTCTTAGTTGCTGGGGTAAAAGGCGATTTAATTTTGGATAATGAATTGTTGTTCACCGTCCACAAGGGAAAGGTACTATGCACCAACCAAGAAGTGAAATACTTCATCTGTTCGCAACAGAGGATCCTTGTCAGTCTCGAGCCATTTGGTCAGTTCACGGTAGTCGATAACGGAACGGAAGCCTCCACCGTTCTTTTTCCTTTGAGGAAGAAGGGTGAACCCCACTGGCTGTCTGTTTTCTCGCTGTATCCAGACTTCCCCAATTCATTGACCATTTTCCCTATCTCTTTCTTGATCTATGGTGAGGCGGCGTATACTCATGGTAGACTAAGATGGTTTCTGGGTGCAGCTTGAATTGTACTCTGTCTTTGATGCTGCCTGGTGTTCCTGGGAAGATATCTTTGTACTCATCAACAATGACTTCGAAGCAATCAAACTAACAACCCGTGAGCTGGCTCTTCTCTGGCAGCTGACTGCACGAACCACACTGGGGAGTGGGGATTAGCTACGCTGAGTGGAGAGAGGAAAGAAGTGCCGTATGTGTCCGTCAAACTTCCCAATTGAATTTGCGTAGTCTACGTGAAGTTTGACCTTTTCTGAGTAGTCCTTGCCTAGGATACAGATGATTGCCAAATCGTAGACCGAGAAAGCCATAGTCACGTGGCGAACTTAAGTATAACAACGGATATCTTGATTTGACCTCTTTGCGGCTTGCCTGTTGACCAGCCTGAAAACGTTGGATGTTCATCTGTGTAGGGTTCGATTTCATTTCTCTACTGACCCCGAGTCTAGAACACTGTAGAAGTTGACATTGTAAGTGATGTTGTGCATGGGAATACATCTTCTTGGGTAGTCCCACATACATCATTGGTTATGCGGCATTGTCTCCTGGACCACTGTTTTCCCTTGGTAGTGGACAGAAAGTGGAAATGTTGCCCAATTCTTTGCATCTGTAGCACTCTACTCGACTGTGCCATGGCTTTGGACTGAAAGGACGCAGTATGCGCATCGGGTGTTCCTGCGGCTGCGAACTGTCAGTTTCATCGTGGTCCTGGGGCATTGACCGCTGACCAAGGGAGCTAGAAGTAAATCAAGGTGCTGCTGGACTGAGGATCGGACACTGAGGGTCGGCTTGTCCCTTCATTGCTGACCTTGTAGCGCAAGCGTAGAGCTGTTGAAGCTGCTGCTGCTGTGACTGCTAAGTATTGTTCTGTTGATTGCATTTGTCGTTGTTGTTGCTGCCATTGTCTGGTTTACATTCTGGCAAACATTAAGTTAGGAAGGCTTTCCCATCATGGCAAAGCGTAGACGAAGTTTGTCTGTCATTTGCGTCCGTCATCTAATCAGCTGTGCTTGCATGTCAGGATTCATTTGGTACTCCAGTTTGTTGATGTGGCTCATTAGTTTATGAACAAACTCGGCAGGAGGTTCTTATCCATGTTGCCTGGTCATGTGGATTAGTCAATTCTTTCATAATCCATCATAGACTTTTTGAAGGTTTTGCATAGAGCCTCTTTAAGTTCTTGACAGCTTGTGGGTTCTTCCTTTAAGCTTGACACCAAGTGCGAAGTTTACTCCCGAAGCAGCTTTGGAAAATGTTGAGTAGGTCAGAAATTTCAAGATTCCCACTAGTTTATTGTAATGTCATGGTGTCTACTCATTCTAAAAACCACAAAATCATCAACAGTCAGGTATAGGACTGGTATTTTCAAGGTTTTTCAGTTATTCGTTTAACCGGTTTTTTCCGGTTGGTTACACGAAAACAGTTTTTCCGTTTTTAGCCAAAAATACAGCCAAAAAAATTCACACCTATGTTATACATTAATAATAAACAAGATGAAAAAATATGACTTAGGCCTTGGAAAGACAAGTACAATTAGTTGTATTTTGGGAGTGGAAGAAAGTTAACGTAACAAATTCAAGTATTTACTTTATTTAGCTTTAAAATTGTTTCTAGCTTAGGCCTATTTTCGACAGTGTAAGCCAAAACAAAACAACACAATTTAACACGTTTTCGTTAATGTTCTGTTTATTTCAAATTATGAGCCAGAGAAATTAGCATGTTTGCGTTTTCGGGGAGTTTTGTGGTGCCATGATGAAACGAAGCTAGCAACTAACTACAGCTCACCCATTCAGTTTCGTAATCGGTTTATGAATGAATGAATGAACGAGAGAACCTGTAGGCGTTGGTTGCGTATTACCGTAGCGGGTGCTGTCACGACAAACTCCCAGCAGATTCTCTTTTGGGCGATCGTTTGGAAGAAAGTTACCAGCTTCGATGGAACAACACGGGATGGAGGCCCACGCGGATGATTTGTAAATAAGCTGCCTCACCCCCCTATCCCTCTCCAACATTCCGGTTTTCTACTTTCTCTGATTTTGAGTGTTTGGATTAGTAGGCCTAAACAATGTCACTTGGCTATTTTTGGCTCGTTCACCATGGGATTTAAATGGTGCCCGCAGCAAACGTTTTTCCGATATGGGTTTTATAATCCGTGTAACCTAACGTGGAATGGTTTCCAGTTAACCGTGCCAGGACTAGGTACTGATCGGCTTTGTTACTTGAAGGAACTAGTAAGCTTTGCAAAAGCTTTGCAAAACAAAATATTACTTTTAGTAACTTTGTTTTTTAAGTGATTGAATTGGAAGGTTTATTACTTGCTGTAATGCAGGTGGTAACGCCGTTTGTCACTCAGAAAACAATAGTGGATCTTTTTCAAGGCTTTATCATTGAAAGAAATACATAGTGCATCAATGAGTTGAGGAAATATCAACACACCTGTTCAATATTCCAATGACTCATTATTTTATCTGATGTTACTATCAAACAGCGTGTGGAAAAACAGGAAGTCTGAATATGTAACCAAGAAGATATGAATCAGAAGATGTGGAACATCTTTGCAAAGTATATTAGTAGGCAAGAATTGCAATTCTTTAATATATAAAGACACAAGCGATAGAATGTGAATTAAAAGTCGTGTTGAATATTTCTTAAGCAAATTATTTCCCTCAATTTAGGGTTTGATGAAATCAAAACATTTAGTTAATTTACTAGTTTACAAACGCAGATCACAACGTTCACGAATCTGAATTAGCCAGCACTCACTATGTGGCTAATAGACCTTAAAATTAGCTCTCTCCAACATCTATATCTACTAGCCAAATGAAAAAAATTGTATATTTGTTTTTGCTTTTTTTTGCTTTGGTTTTCCTTTTGTTTTTTCATTTGCGATTGTATTTTTGTCTTTGTAATTTTGTGGACGGGTGTTAGAGGCTTGCCCTTTCCAGCAACCTTTTGCTTATTGTGCAAATAAACATCATCTTATCTTATCTAAAAGAAAAAGTTGCAGCAATTTTTACTGCTAGGTCTATTTCAGGGTTAGACCATTGCTGCATTGGTGCAAATGTCCTATTAAGACAAGTACTGTTGTAAAAAGAACAGGATTTTTTCAATCGATTTTTTCATATTTCTTTTCCTAATACAATTAGTTACGGCTTTCGTTTTACCAAACGTACCGAATTAAAAAAATCACGTAACAATCAAACAATACCATTTTAAAACCAAAAAAAAAAAAAACGTAACCTATATTCAGGTTTAGTAATTGCGTATTATGGATTTTAACCAGGAGTTTGAAACGAAATGGTCAACTACGATAATAGTTTTCTGTACTGTTAACACTTCATTTACAATCAGAAGTACTGGAATTAAAAATACTTATTTTAATTTTTCTTATTACTTTAACACAGTACCATAGTGGATAACTTAGCAAAGGAATAAAAACTCTTTTAAAGGTAGTTTGTATTGCCCTCAAAGGTAAATTTCACATTTAAAATGAAATTGATTTAGGGCCAAAAAAAATACATTGTTAAACGGGAACACCCTGGCATGTGACGCCATTTTATCAGTTCATATCTGCTTACAAAATTTGGCCGCCCCGCCCATTGTGCGATGATGATGTCATCATCATGATGATGAATGCAGACTTGTAGAGATCAGTAAATATCTTTTCCATCGTGTGATTTAGCTTAGAAGTGCTATGGTATAAAGTCAATATCAATATTACGCATAGCACAACAGTAATCACGTTTTAAGTTGTAGCTTGGTGTATGTGCATGCCATACTCTTTGTTTCGCTACCGACAGCAGCTAACAGACGGCGCAATACAAGACAAAAAATAAAATAAATACCACCCGCATGGATAATTTCGTTGTTAAACTCCCGTTAAACAAGGCATTTTTTTTTTGCCCGTAAGTAAATGATTTTTTTCATTGATTTAAATCGTGATTTATTGATTTAAATCAGCCAACCCTAACGACAAGAAGTTAGCACCTGACGCAACAAACCAATTGTTCCTATCTAGTATGGTTTCCAAGATATTATGGTTTGCACTTCAGGGTTTGTTATTGCAGTTGCCATTTCGGCAAGTAATGCTCAAAAATAGGTAACCAGTGAATAACTACCTTCGCCATTTGGCGAGTGGCAACATATTGCTGAAGCCTGGCACAGGTCATAACTGCACAACTGAGAAATTTACGAAAAATTTAAATCGGGGAAAAGTGGTTAACTTGTAACACTAACACTCTTCTGCACAAACGAGACATACGCAGGACTTGCCATTTAATTCAAAATTCAATAACTCGATATTTAATGCTATTCATCAATTGCCACAGGAAGATACTGGTATAAACTACCAAATTCGATATTTTTTACTTTTGGTTTTAGTGCCTTTTTAAAGAATGTTCCACATATGGTGTTGCGAACTTAATTATTCCATGGGAATACTAAATGAAGAGACATGTAAGAATGTTTTATGACTGGCAACAGCAACATAAAAGAAAATAAATTCAATTTTCAAAAATGCTAGTTACATTGTTATGTGTACACTCAGCACTTAACAATAATTAGAAGAAAGTGTGAGATTGAGGGAGACGGACATTCGTCAAACATTTTCACCCAAGAGAGTAGGCAATGTGAGGATATGCAATACACAAAAGTAGTATTAATGGCAACTTACGAACTGAGGCCTAAACCCAAACAAGAGAAGTGAATCTAACAATGGCTGCAGACATGACACTGTTGATTCAAGCTACAGTTTCGCAAGCAAGCTCAGCAAGACTAACGTTAGCTGGGTTACGTTATGTTCAAATTCAAGCAAACTGGGATCCCTGTGTGCAAATTGGGCTTGCATTAAACGAGTCATTCATTACTAAGGGCATTCAAATACATTTATTTAATCTATAATATACATAACTACCTCTGCCTTATAATCATGAAACCAGCCACATCGCTCGCTCCATTGGCATCATCTCGCTTTGCTCGAGGAGGTTACTTATTCACATACTAACTGCCTGATATTTCATGCCCAAAAAAACCTACACCCCTTTAAATAAGGTTTAGATGACCATGTATTTCGTCCCGCCACCCCTGCTACTAATTTTAACCTAATCCACAGTGTAAAAAGAGAAATTGTTGAATTAATGTCAGTTTCAACTGCTAAGGTTGTCTATGGGGAAGAAAGACAATATTATTTTTTTAAATTTCAAATTAATTGTGCTGCATAAGTTGCAAAGTATAAACAACGCCGAGCCGGCCACCATTAACCACGCATCAGTTGTAAAATTTGTGTTAGTACTACATTTTACATGAGTTTTCTTGTTTCACTAACCTTTAAGAATTTTTTGTTTACATCCTCAAGTGAACAACGCAATGGTTGATAATCACGCAACTAGCCACATCACTCACTCCGTTGGCGTCATCTCGCTTCGCTCGAGGAGGTTACTTATTCACATACTAAGTAAGTTAAGTAAGTTAAGTCTACGAATGACACTAACT
The DNA here is from genome assembly GCA_023313725.1 of Lithobius niger. Lineage (NCBI taxonomy): Eukaryota > Metazoa > Arthropoda > Chilopoda > Lithobiomorpha > Lithobiidae > Lithobius > Lithobius niger. The sequence goes on from JAHWFP010144957.1 coordinate 176,832, forward strand.
CGTACCCAAAGTAGTTCGTGTTTGGCCACACCTGCAGCAATCACCTTGCCAGGATTGTTAACGTAGTAAACCAACCGTATAGTGCAGTTTGAACGTAAGTTAGACCTACGCAAGGAACTAACTCATCGTCGAAACTTGAAACGTTACAAATGCAGACGTAAAATATTCTTTACACCCTTTTCTGTTGTCAGTGTACTTGCTTTATGTAATTTAGTATTTAAGCTTTTTCGTATCTTTGCGAAATGATATTTAATTTAACTGCTAAACGGGTATTCTGTGGTATTGGATTTTAAATAGCCATAAAGCAACTCCCGCCTTCCCACCCGTGCACTGCACGTGCCTTAATTCTTGAATGTGGGTTATTCAGAAACTCCCACTCATAACAATTGACCATCCTTCCAAACACACATCCCAAAGATAACAATCAACTGCGAAAAATTCATTTCAACAATGGCCCAAAAGGTGTTTTTCGGTTTTTTCGAGGGCAAAATTTTATACTACGAAAATGTGCCTAAACGAAATCCGGAATACTTTCCTGTCTTTCGATATCTTTCTCGCATTTTTAGCCTTCCTGCTTTCAGAGAAGAATTGGAAATAAGCCACCAGCGAAAATTATACACTAGATATAACATAGTTCAGTAAGCCACCTTTTATGCACTTACGTTTCGTCAGAGTGGCATGACCCGGATACGAACCGACTACCCAGTTCACCCTCAGATTACTTGCATAGCGCCTTAACTGCTATGGCCACATCCTCCACCGACATAAAGATAACTCACTGAACCCGGTATTACGTTCACAACTGTGACCAGGACTCCATTCTACCGAATGTGTTTGGCCATAGGCAAGAGGGACAGCTCATGGCGTATGGCTGAGCACATTCGGTTGAATGGAGTCCTGGTCACGGTTGTGACCTTAATAACGAGTTCAGTGAGTTATCTTTATGCCAGTGGAGGAGGTGGCCGTAGCGGTTAAGGCACTATGTAAGTGATCTGGGGCGAACTGGGTAGCCGGTTCGAATCCGGGTCATGCCACTCCGACAAAACGTAAGTGCATAAAGGTGGCTTACTGAACTACGTTATTTCTAGTGTATAATTTTCGCTGATGGCTTATTTCCAATTGTCCTTAATATTATTTGCAGCGATTATATCTATTTATTTCAGAGGAGAAGATGTGTATATATAACAAACCGACAGCAAGTTTAAAATAATTAAGATGATATATGTTAGGGGTAAGTTACGGACAGCAGGGTTTAAGTAAAATGTAGAACTAAGTCCCTGTTATAAAAAGATACCCTGTTACCAAACTACATACTTCACATTGTAAATTTCTCCCTAGCTCCTTCCAATGAAGCTGGTACAATTCATATTTCGTGATAAATGTCTTGGACGTAATGGGGAGACCAAAAGGGGAAGCTTATTACCCAGTAAGGAGTCCACACACATTCTAGAAAAGCTGTTGGTACAAGGTTACTCTAGGAGTAGCCTACCTAAGGCATTAGCCTGGCGTCTGGCATTCAAACTAAAAAAAATTCCATGTTTATATCTTCATCAGGGTGGCTTATGTTTGCCAACAATTCCAGATTAAAACCTCAACTGCCTGCTACTTGCTGTCATTGGTAATAAACTACGTTAAAAAGCAACAGTTCACATATTCTTCTTGCCACATAGAGAAACAGAAAGCACGTTTGCAGCTTTGAATGTAATGCAGGAAGATGCAAGCAAGCGCAAAGGGTTACCCCTTTCAAGATTTTATGATGGTGTATCCATACTATTGTATTGCGGCCAGAGGCCTAAATTCTAAACTTTTTTAAATAAATTTTTTGAGCCTTAAGCCACTAAAGCAAACTGCTCATATAGATGAACTGGCTGAATTTTGAACTTTACTGAGACCAGATATTTTTTAAGGAGAAAAGTCTAACGAAGAGGGACAAACCCAAGAGTACGGGAGGCTTAGGTTATTTTTAGCATTTTTATTTGTTGTATGTTAATGAAAAATAATGGCGATGCTGAACTTAATCAATTAACCATATGTGCTAAATCTACCAGTGTCGATTACCCATAAATCTAAAATTGTCTGTTGAAAGGTGAGTGTAAAACTGTCTGATGAAAGGTATGTTGTAATGTACAAAATTTAGGTGAGTTATTGGATTTTGTCTGATAAGAGCAATTTCGTCTGGTGAATTTGACACCAGGATACAGTAAATTTTGTAAGTATGTTGAATTAACATTCTGATACGGTAGTTATAAAATCCCTAATAGTTAAGACAATTCCTAGGTGCAACTTAAAAAAACCCTGTAAAACCCCAAAATAACAGATAACACCCAGTAGAACGTGAAAATAACAAACCCCGTGTGGAATGCGGTAATGTGAGGTGATGGCACTGGGTCTAAATTCCCGGGTCCGTGGCCCGAAGGAACTTAGGGGGACCTGAAAGAACCCTAACAAGCCCTTCAAAAGCCCACAAATTTACCCATAGGCCCATTACTGGTTCTAAAGTTTACATATTCTGTAATACTGTTTGTTGTCTGTGGATTACGGTAATAACTCTAAGCTATTACTAATAATGCAGTATTTGAGAGCGTAGGTAATTATTAATACGGTAGTTAAGGAACAAGTTGCAGAATTACTTCATTTTTGAAATTAAAGTAACTCATGCCAGACATTCTTGTCACCTAGGCCTACCTATAATGTATTAAGAGGGGAGAAAGTTATTAATAGTGACAACCAATATTTTGGCTGGCTATCAAACCAAAGCCTAAGAGGCCACTCGTTAACACTCGCCCAATTCGCACACTGAACACCATTATTTGAGAATTTTACACTGGGGGAAGTAGATTTTTAAATCTAGAACACTTCTGCTACAGCACAAGTTAAACATCAAAGCTTGTCGAAGGGGCTTGCGATTATTTTTACCGTCTTTCAAATGCCTCCATGTTGCTTGGGTTTCATTAGACCCCCTTTCGTGCCCACCTTGCTCGGTCGTCCCATTGGCTGTCAGGGTAGCCGTTAGTCACTCCTGGCATGGTCAGGTAAAGTCACTGTTGGTAAAGTACACATGAGATGGACGGTACAAGTTCTTCCATGAACCAGGAAGTCCTGTAACAAAAAAAGGAAAGTGGTTAAAAACGAAAAAAATAGTAATACCATGAGTAATTATTTAGGCACACGCTACTGTGTCGCGCCAAGTTAGGCAACAAACATCACGCCAATTCAATTGTCGAGGATAAACCATTGTAGCGCGACGCCATATCGTACGTGTCTTATACCCTGAAGCATAGTTGGGCTCATTTCAGTTACTTGGGGAAAAATAATAATGCGGTACAAAAGCTTAAATTGTGGTAAAATGGAGAGCAATGACCCACCTGACAAAAATTAATCTGTGTAGAAATGTCAGGTACGCAGCTTTCAATGTAAAAGCTTGACCCTCAATAACGTTGCAAATGTGTTACTAGTTTCTAATTTCTAGTCCGCTCATCCCCGTGTTAATTTCCATAGGGTGATTATTCATTGATACCGAAATAACGGGAAGGCTTCTAGCTATGAAATTGGACGAATGGCTGCAGTACAATACGAAGTGCATACCTTTTCTGGTTTACAGTCTTGGGTGTACGGGAATGGCATGGGAGGGCGCGTAAGTATGAAAGTATTGTTATAACCATTGTTAGTATTGCCGGCATTGTCTTGATTGGATGGCCAAAGTTCGGACAATGACTACTTGTGTACTGACTTGCGTATCTAGACACGCGCTAGATTTGTGTCGTCATAAATCTAAACAACGTTGCTAAAAAAAATTGTATCTATGTCCAATTCACGAAAAACAAACAAAATGTCAAAATAAAGTCAAAAACTGGTAAAGAGTCCACCAAGTTGAGACTGGTTCGACCTCTCAAAGGGGTGATGCGAAATTAAAATATTGGAAAAATGGCCACTCCATATGGCCACTCCAGCTATAGTTGACATTGCACATTATTACAAATCTGCAGGCTGCTTGAGTTGAGTCTAATACACAATTAAAAAAAAAATGAAGTGATATCATCAAAAACCAAAACTGGTAAAATGGACCGCCAAGTTCCGAATGGTTCGGCCCTTCAAAGGAGTGCTATCAACACACCAAAACATTCGCTAACTTAATCGCACCGAATAATACTTTGAACGTTTAATGAAAACTTCAACATTGCTACCGAAAGTTCATTTAACGTAGTTCAATGAAATAATAGTTAATTTTCATTTAACCTTCGAACTATTATTTGGTGCGATTAAGTTGGCGAATGTTTTGGTGTGTTGCTATCACTTCTCTGAAGGGCAAAACCATTCGGAACTTGGCAGTCCCTTTTACCAGTTTTGGCTTTCGATATGATTTACAGGTTACTTGAAGGTTCCTTTGAAGGTTGGACGTATATTAAACAATAGCCGTGAAATTTGTGCAATTCTTCACAGAATCAATGCACAAAATTTAGAAACAAAATAGTTGTAAATATTTTGAGAATTAGCACTTTCCGATATAAAATATCGGTATTGGTAACTATAACAATACATAACCGATACTTTCTATCGATATAACATTAACTTATTAACAGCAATTACAACGTCCATTTATTATTATCAGGTTAACATTAGCTTTAGCTTAGCAGACGACACTCAGTGCACTTGGCGTCAGCCTCATGAACTTTTAATTGCTGCCACATGTGGTCCTATCCTGATACTCAGTAGACATCAGTGGTCCGGCTCCAGAGCTAAGCAGCTCTCCCTGCAATCACAGCATCTAATTGC
>JAHWFP010144957.1:181614-207926 GCA_023313725.1 Lithobius niger
ATTATAAAGGAGCCGTATTTTAAGGGAGCTTCCCTCCTAAGTCCAGTTTAATGTTGAGAAAGGGCGCATCTTATCTAAGATCCCCCTTTCTTATTTCTCCCTTGGTCCCGATTAATACAGGAGTACTTTAATTTAATATTAAGAGATTTAACTGATTTTAAGGAGGGATAACCATAACCTTAAATAACTGAAGTAAATAGCTTTTGGATCATCATCTTGTGTGGACTCCGTTACTTTGCTCCTCAGTTACTTTTATGTGCTTATGTAGTTAGTATTATTGCATTAGCACCGGCCGGTACGTCTGTATTATTACGAACCTCTGTTACCTTCGTAAGACCTTATAATTAGGAATTACGAGAGATTTACATAGTGAGTGAACTCAGCATTCTGAAGCAATGCTAAATACTTGAAACTATCACATATAGATTACTTTAACATCCTAAACTAAAACAGACTGAAGAAACATATCTTCGTGAGGCTCTTTATGATAGTTCAGGGACAGGATGCCACATGCTAATGTCTATCTCAAGACACCTCGTCATTAAGTTCACAACTGTGCTACCTTGGCTTAGCTTGATTCGTCTAGTATGCTAGGCATGTTCATAGTTCACCTCTCCAGTTCACAAATGACAGACTTAGCAAAACTAGATACATTTGCTGGGGGTTAAGCATATAATTTTGTACCATTGGTGAGAGTTTAACTCATGCCATGAAGTTCACAAATGTACTGACTTGGCAAAACTTGGCACATTTGTTGGGGGTTAGGCATAGTATAATAATAATATACCATTACTTAGTGGCATATACAGGGCAGGGAGGCATTGCCCCTGTCCTTTTTGGAAAATGCCCTCTTTGCACAGAAAAAATGGCCCTTATGAAAAAAAACTGGCCCTTCTGAAAAAAAAAAATTGGCTCTTTTGTGCCGATATTTGCTGGAGCAGTGATGCTTGAGAAAAAGCCTGTAACGGGAAAAAATGGCTAAGAAAAGGTAAAAAGAGAGCAAAACAAGATGCACTAACACTGCATTAGTAATTCGACGTGTCGTATGGTAGAATAAAAAAAATCTGTAATTGACGTATGAAGTTGGAACGGAAGACATACCAACAGGACACTATTAAAAAATCTGAATGCATGGTGTACTGAAGAATATCTACTATATTGCACATTATATTAAAAAAATTGTCTCGTAACTTTTGCTACTACGATACGGCAAACGAGCCAGAATCTTGTGTGCGACGATGCAATCACTGACTAGATAAGTTTTCATCGGACGCTGATATTGGTATTCTGACAAAAAAACGAACTGAAAGCTTCGTTGTTGTACAGTTTCCCGTACCCGTTGTTCTTGTTCATCAGACTTTTACATTTTTTAAATCTTCGAACACCATATTTCATACATTCAGCAGGTAATTTGGTGGGGGGGGGGGGGGGGGTAGGAGGAATCATATTGCGCTGTGGGTACGTCAGGTTGACTACTTTAAATTTATTTACACTTTTTAGGTGTATTAACAAAAGTTAAAATATTCACTCCAAAATTGTGACATATTCCACATTGAATATAACACTGCAATTTCATGTGACCAATTTTTGTTAGGTTACTCGATACAAAGTACTTGTTTTACTAGCATTTTATAATTATCTTTATTATTATTATTTGTAATTTTAAATCTGTGGGTAAAACTAATGTTGAACCAATAAAACTTACGTGAGTCTTCCTGTTACGGATTTTAAAAAAATCTGAAAGTCAGAGGCCATTAGGAATATCCCGCCCTTCCCTCCCTCTGGCCAGTCCGCCACTGTGAAAACAGGACATCATTCGATTTGCTCACTCGTTCAATAGGAAACAACAACACAAATACGCGTAATAAAATACTGTAATATATCGCAGCCGAAAAGCAGCGAGGATGGAGCAGTAATTAACAGCAAAGGTCTTATACGAGCATCGCATTCATTGTACCGTCCAGATTCAATCATAGAAATTCAGTGTACCATCCAGATCACCACAAAGGTAAGTGATGACTCACTTTGTGTTGTTCTGCGCCATACGATATGAGCCATCTCGACGTACACGATAGCCTCTAACCGACCGCAATGTTGAAGAGATGACTTGCCGAAATGTGCAGTTACACGCCGCAATTTTTCGTATGATGGGCGTTGCGTGCACACCTTTACGCTGACGTCAGCCACTGATCGTGTACTATTTGATGACGGTTTTTTGCTCAGAGACCTTTTTAGAGGTTAGCGAACTAAAACCGGCCTAACTAAATTAATTACAGCATAATACCTCGTGTGCTGGCGCACTGCCACTCACCCTCCCGCATACTTGAATTTCGTCGGATCAGAATTGAACAAATGTGTCTGGTTTTTAAGGAGATATCGCTGACGTAAATCGGCTACCCCCATTTTTTGGCCACAACGACATTAATTCGACGTGTGACATGTCGAATTAAAAATAGTTCCTAGAAAAAGTGTCAACTAAAACTTACTGTATCCTTTACTAAAAGTTGCCACAGCCCTCTTGGGGGTCCGTGCACGCTACGGTTAGTCACCTCCTGCCATCAAATGCAAAACTGTACTGACTTGGCAAAACTAGGTAAGTTTGCTAGGGGTTAGGAGTAAAATTATGTGCCATTGGTTAGAGCACGCTAATATTAAGTTCACAACAGCTAAATTGCCCTATTTCTGGGGAATGGTGATACAACTCTAATCCAAATACGAGACAATATGGCCAAGACTTGTAGTGGGTAGGTCAACAGAGGGAACGAGTAAACCGTTATGAACATTTGCAAGCATAAATGACGGGTTAAATAATCGCTATAATCGTTTACAACAATGTTAAGTTGAAGTTGAAATTTGGATCAGTAGGATAATTAACAAAGGTGTTGTGAAGCTAAATGTATTGCCCACAAATTTAATTTATGTACACGCAATAATACATAAACACTAATAAATACTGACAAATATCATTAGGCTGCTGTACTGCTCCTACAGCTTTAAAATTAATTTCCTTAAATTAAGTAAGCATTGTGCAGAAAACACGAGTTACCTTACAACGATTTCAGGAAAACGATTATAGGATTAAAGAATTTTTTTTTACGAAAATAATATGTCAAGTTGACAGCATGTAATTATCCTGAAGTTAAAGTTGTGGCAAGTTTGTGGCAAGTTTGCAGTGCATACAAACTGTGCCACTGGTTGACAGCAGCATAAGAAGGCTTAATAACACTGGGATAAAACTAAAACATAGATGACGCTTTGGCCTTCTAATGCTTACAAGAGAATGAAGGTGTTGTGGTTGGCTGAAGCAAACTTAAACGAAATTCACACTAAATACTGGACTTGTCAGAAGCCAAGGCACACCAAGGCCGACTGGGGTAGAAATTGTGTGTCTAGCCTCCTGGCTGAATTCCAGTTCATGTGCGTGCAGAAAAGTTGCTGCCGTTTACCAGTTACCGTTGCTTTGGTAAAAATAAGATTCTGGAGATGTTACATCAATTGACCTAGAGCCAGGAAACGAAACCCGTGCAGCTTCTATAAGAGATGACCGTGTGAGACGAGATGGACTATGAAGCGATAGCTACTGCATGGATATTCCCACAGCCCATGTGTTTGCATTTATATGCTCTTGAAAACACTTATACGATTTAATATTACAATTTTCGCACTTTAAAGCTTTAACATTTTGTTATAAGACCATCAATGTTCAGTGATTTTGACGCGTCATTTTTAACTGTGGTAAACCGATGCTGGGACATCGACAATATGAGGTAGAATTTAGGCCCGTATTCTGAACGCTGACTAAAACTCGTACTTGACTTGAAATGACGTCACACATATTTAGTGACATTCACCACCAGAACTTCGTTTGGATACATTTGGAAGAAATCAGGTGGTGAATGGCACTTAATAGGTGTGACGTCATTTAACTTGAACTGACGTCACACCTATTAAGTGCCATTCACCATCCGATCTCTTCCAAATGTATCCAAAAGAAGTTCTGGTGGTGAATGGCACTAAATAGGTGGGACGTCATTTCAAGTCAAGTACGAGTTTTAGTCAGCGTTCAGAATACGGGCCTTAGATTATCTTCAGTTTGGATAAATATTTCACAAGTAGTTCGGGATCATGAAATCAAATTGGAAGTGGATGTAAATAACAAGAAATAATGGGAAAGCTGTAAATAACGGGAAAGTTTGTTAAAAGGAAATTACATCTCGTCACCCCTCTTATTGAATGGTAAATTCATCACTAGTAATGGCTAAAACAGTTGAGTGACTCCGAATTTAAGAAACTTGCATATTGGAGGTTATAACAGCTGAAAAGGTATAGAAAACGTTCTCGCTCATTAAATTGCGTAAATCAGTGGATCCTGAAGAATTCTCAGTTTTTTATTTTAAGGATTTTAAATCTCTCAATTTCTTCAGGGATTTTTACGTCAGTTTGGAAAACGGCTACAATTTCACGATTTTTTTTTAGAAAAAATGAAGCGACATTTTCATTTAATTACACACCAATCGTCTTGACAAGTGGCACTTGCAAGACACTTGAATCAATCATTCGGAAAGTAATGTCTGACTTTATTTCTAAAGAGCTTTTGTCTGACGACCCGTTTGTCTTTCGGACAGGATACTCAATGGTACACTTCAACGTTAGTTGTCTTTGATTATCATAGTTCTGCTGACAATAGTATTCTAGCTAACACTTGATTTCTCGATAGCAACTGAATCGGTCCCACATACAAAACTGATGCAAGGCTCGGGTGTTTCAAGAGCACTCTACAGCGCTGGCTGTCCGACTACTTGAAAGGATCTAGTGGGTTGATGGGCCGCGCTCTACATCTGCCTTGATACAGTGGTGTTCCACAGGGTTTAGTTTTCGACCTCCTATTATTTATTTTAAATATAGATTATCTGAACCCTACTGATGGAAAGCTGAAGGAAGCTGAAACCTAAAGCTGAGGAAGTCTGCGGATGATGTAAAGCTTTCGCCCCTGGTCACTGATCAGCAGGTTTTCATTGACCTCAGTCGTCGATTGACTATACTTGGAAACTTAGTTGACTGGAGCAACTCCCTATCGCACCACATAAATCTAAAACACTCCATGTAGTGTCCTCAAATTTGAAACCCTAATTGATGTCTTCTTGGCAAAATTGGAATTCTTTAAGAATTTGGTTAAACATTGGTTAAGGATTTTCTCAGGACTTAAAATCGACTACCCCCACTGCAAGTTTATTGTTGAAGCTGCGCATAAACGAAAAGAAATAATTAAGAGAAAATAGTTTAATCCAGAGAAAATCCTCGTTTGGGCATTTCAAGTTTATGTTAGACCCCTGCTGGAATTTACTATTCCCTTTCCCATAGTTTCACAAAATCGTTTTGCTGGACAAGAAATTTATAGTATTCAGAGACTGAATTCTCTGAAGTTGAGTCTTTTGTAGACTGACCACATGTAAAAGTGGATTCTTTTTTTCATACTCCCAAGTTCCTGGGCATCTGATGCGAGTGCCCGGAAATATACCCTAGTTGTGAAATACAGGGTGGTCCATAAAATACGCAACAGCAAAATTTGTCTAAGTCCAAACTTTTTTGTTAGCACCCTCCAGAACCGTAAAAGGACTTTCAAAACTACCTGTTCATCAGCTGACTCTTTACGGTTCTGGAGGGTGCTAAAAAAAGTTTGGACTTACACAAGTTTGCTGTTTTGTTTTTTATGGACCACCCTGTATAAAAGAGTTGTGAATGTTGGAATGCGTTGCCTGAACATAAGTGTGTGCACACTCCAGTTTCTATTTCAAGTAAAATCCGATTAAGTGTAATTTTTCAAATGTTTACACCGTTTTGTTAAGTATTATTATCTACCCCAAAACAAAACTTGTTCAGGATTCCTGCCAAGCTTGTCAGCCATGTGAAATCGTGATGTCAAACGCCAAGCTCTTTCGCCAATCTAATCTCACCGAGTAATAGTTCGAAGGTTAATGAAAATTGCTTACGGCGCAATTTTAAATTATTTCATTTAACGTTTGAAGTATTAGTCGGTGAGATTAGGTTGGAGAAAGAGCTTTGCGTTTGGTATCACGACTTCACACGGTCGAAAAGCTTGACGGGAATCCTTAACAAGTTTTGTTTTGGGGTAGATATCAGAAATTTTTGGTCCAAATTGATGAAATCCTTTTTTTTTCTTAGCAATTAAGAGACGGAAACACCAATCTAGTTTTCTAGTCTATTTCTCTTTTTTTTTTTGGCTTTCGTTAGATTTTGAGGACACGGTCATCTTTTTTCAAATAATAAGCATTTCTTATTAGTACTGAAGTATCTCCTTGCAAACGCACGGATTTATTTAATGTTCAGTTTGGCACTGTTGCATAATAACAATGTTTAAAACAATGTAAAACAATCAATTTGGACGTTTGGAGCTCCCTAACCCCAGAAACACCTGACCAATTAGAAAGGTCCATATGAAAAGGGCATGTATTCAGAGCAATACCTGTAAAATGAGCTAAAAACCAGCTTTATTCACCGCATGGAAGAATTTATTTTCGTGATACAAAAAAGCGTTACCAGTAGTAGTTAGTAGTAACTACCCCAAAACAAAACTTGTTAAGAATTCCCGCCAAGCTTTTCGGCAGTGTGAAGTCGTGATATCAAACACCAAGCTCTTTCGCCAAGCTAATCCTACCGAGTAATAGTTCGAAGGTTAAATGAAATATATGAAAATTGCGTACTGCACAATTTTCATACATTTCATTTAACGTTTGAAGTATTAGTCGGTGGGATTAGCTTGGCGAAAGAGCTTGGCGTTTCATATCACGACTTCACACGGCCGAAAAGTAACAAGTTTTGTTTTGGGGTAGATATCAGATTTGTTTGGTCCAAATTGATGAAATCCATTTTTTTCTTAGTAATTATGAAATGGAAATGCCAACCCAGTTTTCTGGTCCATTTATTTTTCTTCTTTTTTTAATTTGACGTGTCACGCGTCAAATTAATGCGGTTATGGCCAAAAAACGGGTGGACGCGATTTACGTCGGCGACATCTCCTCAAAACCTAGACATATTTGTTCAATTATGATCTGAGGAACTTAAGTCTAGTGGTGGTAGAGTTGCAGTGTATACGCTCAAAGGGTATTATGCTAAAAAATATAAGATTTTGAGTAAAACACTTGGCTAACCTCAATCCAGGTCCTTCAGCGATACACCGTCTCCAAATAGCACACGATCTGTTGATGACGTCAGCTCTGCGTCAGCATAAAGGTGTGCGTTCGTACGAAAAATTGCCACTGACAAATGCGTGTAACTGCGCATTTCGGCAAGTCTGCTCTTCAATATTGCGGTCAGAGGCTATACATAAATATCGAGTTGACTTCTCTTTTTGCGAAGAACAGTACAAGCGAGTTGTCGCGACAATCTGGATGGTACACCGAATTTTTTTGCTGGAATCTGGACGGTACATTGAATGCGAGGCGTGTATAGCCTCGCTGCTTTTCGGGTGCGATATATTACAGTATTTTATTACTCTTATTAGTCGTGTTGTTTCTTATTGAACGAGTGAGCAAAGCGAATGATGTCCTATTTTTACAGTGGCGGACTGGACAGGGAGGGAAGGGCGGGATATTCCTCCTGGCCTCTGACTCTCTAAGATTTTTTTTTTTAAATCCGTAACAGGAAGACTCACTCACGTAAGTTTTATTGGTTCGATATTAGTTTTACCCATAGAATTAAAATTACAAACAATAATAATAAAACAAGATGCACTACACTGCATCAGTAATTCGACGTGTTGCTTGGTACAGAAATGCTGAAGGAGGATAGAATATTAATATGCGATTGACATATGCAGTTGGAAAGGCAGCATAAACTCAGGACACTACTATACATTTGGAATGCGTGGTGCACTGAAACGTATACATATTGTATTGCACATCACATATAAAAAAAAACCGTCTCCTAACTTTTGCTATTGCGATACGGCAAATGAGCGATCACGCGATCATGTTAGAAACGGCCAGATAAGTATTTCTCCTCTGACGCTATTATTTTTGTTAAAAAAAACCCTGAAAATTTCGTTGCTTTTTAAATCCGACGATAAAACACACAAAAATGTCATACCACAATTTCATGTAGCTAGCTTATGTTTAAGCTTTGCTGCTTAGGTTTTGTTATATGCTGGGTTTACTGCAAATCCAGTTTTATATTTGAACAATCAAGTTTAAAAAAAAAGATAAAAAATTCCCTCCTCCACGCACGCCAGTCTTACACGCAATTCAGCGACATTTAAGGCTAAACTAACGCTGCTACTACTGAGCACAGACTTATTCATTCTAGAGTTGCGCTTTTCAAATCGTGTTTTTTTTAACACCAAAAATTGTTCATCCATACGACATACCTTTGCTAGATGTACTTCTTCCTTGCTTAAATACTGTACTCCCACAAAACGACGTTATGGAGATTATTCCCCTGTAGTTCATAACAGTTGGCGCTGTTTATTTCTCCCGGCCGCTTACCTTAAGTACAACGCAGTTTCGCCTCCAAACCCAAACGATCCTGAAGTTTTTCTCGGAAAGTCTAGCCTCTAACCGACCCTCGACCCGTATTTCGCCGTCATTTTTCAACTTCGCCACTGCAATTTTAGGCTAAAATTTTCGAAAATAACACGTGTAACGCTGACGTCACAACACTGCTTGTACTATGGACGACGGTTTCGCGTTGACAGACCTCGTTGGAGGGCACCACTTTGTTTTTTTCTAATTACAAAATCTGTGAAATCCCTAGTGTTTTAATATTTTACGCTGCAACTATCCCACCCACATACTTGAATTTCGTCGGATCAGAATTGAACAAATGTGTCTGGCTTTTGAGGAGATGTCGCTGACATAAAACGAGTACCCCCGTTTTTTGGCCACAACCGCATTAATTCGACGTGTGACACGTCGAATTAAAAAGATCATTATAAAACGCTAGTAAATAAGCACTTTGTATTGAGTTGGCCTACATGTATCATTTCATACTGTTTCTCGATCTCTATGCAATTCTTTCTCGAAAACAGAGTTCGAGTCAGAAGAAAACATTCCGCTCCCCTCCTTACTTGGGAGGTGATACAAATTTGAGAGGGGTAAAAGGGTGGGCCCGTCAACCGTTCGACACATCACGACCCTTTTTTGTTTGTTTCGCCAGTGCTACATGGTCTTGGAGGGGTGAATGCACCACTCGGTATGGGTATGAAGAAGGCAGTCCAAGTCCTCACCCAAATAACCAGACTCGTTAGGGTTGAAGTAGGTTTATTCAGGTCCACGCGGGCAGTACAGTGGTTCAGTAGCTCAGGAGGCTTAGAAGGCTTCAGCACCCCAGTAGTGTAGAGGAGAGGAGAGAAGTGTTGCTGGGTTGGAGCCCAGAGGTGAACTGGCTAGCTAAGGCCAGGAGTGTTGCTTAAGTAGTAGCTCCAGTACCAGGATGTAACACAAGGTGTCCCCACAGCACTTCACCCTCTGACCCACACTACCATGGCTCCACCTACGTACAGGTGTAATGTACAGACTACCATACAACCATAGTTATAACATCTGGATATGAACCATACATAGCTCTGCCCAATTACATAATAAAGGTGCACTAGCACTACTTAGCGTATAATATGAACACACTGAGCATCTTAGGGTGTGACTAACATCTTAAGGTTACTCTACAATAGCTCAAGGGAGCATTAGGCTCAATATCACTGACAACAGGGGTCCTAACATACCAAATAATGGCATGATAATTAATGCCGTACCATGATTCCCCCCCTGAGGAAAAATTCGTCCCGAATTTTTTTTTACAACACTGAAGAAGAAAAAAGAACCAGAATAAAAGTAACAGTATACTGTACAAAAAAGAATGACCTATATAGGATTTATAATACATAAGTTGCTATTGCTGAGTGTGCGCTAAAATTTTATAAGCGATCCCTTCAACAGGTTTAGAATCCACAGATCTTTATGCATTGTGGCCAACAACACATATTTAGTAAACAACTGGGCCATATTGTCATGTCCGAAGACTTATTTCCCATATTAAAATCTGTAACTCTACATAAAATACAAAAAATGGATTCGTTTAGTGTCAAGTTAGAAGGCAATCTTAGCGACTTACAAGAATTCTTTTCATTAAAAATCAATGAACTCCCTTCCAACAATTGCTATAATTAGCCAATTAATTAGAATTCTATATAATTAAGTTATAACCCACAGAAAATTACAGGAAAACATTCACAGACAACTTGCTTAAAACCAATAAATCATAAAAGTTGCGATTTTAATAGAAGCGATTTTGTGATTGCATAAATTTTGCCTTAATGCAAAAATAGAAAAAAAAAGTACGACAATGTTAGTTTAGGCTAGGCATGACATGCTTCAACAATTAAAACTTACAACTTACAACAATTGGATTGCAGACATGCTATCACGAAGTACGTGCATTCATTCGAATGCTTCGTTTCATTTCTGTTCGTTGCTTGGCTTACTCGGATGCTAGATTTTTCTTTGCTAATATGGCAGAAGCAAATCCTGAATCCAATGAACCAACTTTACCCCTACCATCACATGAAGACATTTACCTAGCATGGACAATTCGTGTTAACCAATTGTTGAATCATCCACGAAGAAATAAGATGTTCAAAATGTTGACCGTATTTCTGGCATCCTTACATGTTGAGGAATTTCTACAACGGTATGAACACTACAACTGTGATGATATGACCAGATTCATTAATACCATAATAGTAAATTATGAACAATACGGATCGGATAATGATGGAGAACAACGACCACATGATTCTGATGAAGGTGCTAGCACTTTGGTGTTCCCTTCGTATTCACCACCACGGCTGAGAGCTCTTAATTCGGAGGGCTATTCGACAGGTAATAATTTTCTTAAGTACTATTTCTTTTCCTTCCTTTCTCTAAAATCATGCTAAAAAAAAAAAATTATTTTCTTTCTTTCCTTTAGAAACTTCATCAAATGAAGGTGATAACGTAGCCAACATCGTTGAACATGAAGGTTCAGATTAAGTATGCCATGGCGCAATTATTGTAACTAGCGTAGCTTAGCAGTTAATCTAAAATTGTAGTAACTAGTTTAAGAATCAAAATTAATTAAAAGGAAGCTAATCATTAGCTTAATATTCTACTGAATCATTTTCCCACCTATCTTCTTCATTTAAGTGTTTTAAGTTGTCGGAATGATGATAGTATTTATCGAGCACACCCGTTTCTGTATTTTCTAACTGATAAGTTACTGGGTTAACAACTCTTACTACTCGGAACCTACCCTCGTATTTAGGAAACATTTTCTTACCTATGAAACGACTCTTTTCACTTCTATGATGACTGCGTAGCAAAACTAAATCACCCACTTTAAAACTTTTTCTAGTTCTTAATTTATTTAGTTTACTAGTACGATGTTCTCGCTCTGACTGTCTGCGAGCAAGCATTTTTCGTACAGCGCGCCGCCAACGCGCCGTTGTGTTTAAGACGGCTATCCCCAAATCTACGTCACTAGGGATTGCTTTAGGGATTGGCGTTTCGGGTTGGTTGAATTCATACCCGTGCAATAAAAAACTTGGCGTAAACCCTGTCGTGGTATTGACATTAGAATTTAGCACGATCTGAATTTGTTTCAACCCATCTGGCCAATTCCTATGAGACCTATTTTCAGTGTTAACATACATTGCCAGTAGTTTAGTCAATTCTCGGTTAATACGCTCACTGTAGTTACTTTGGGGGTGCCAAACTGAAATAAATTTAGGTTTAATTCCCCACTGTTTACATACACTGTTTAGCAAATTACCACGAAAATAATTGCTATTGTCAAAGACTAAGGAACGTGGTATATTGTGGTGAGCGAATACGTCATTTATGAGTGCTTTCGCTATGGACGGACCGTCTGCCTTTTTCAACGGTACTAGCTCCACCCATCGGGAAAACATGTCAACGGCTACGAGAATAAAAGCATAGCCTTCCTTAGAACGAACTAGCGGGCCTTTGATGTCCGCCATTACCGTGTCAAATCTGGACTGCTCTTCAGAAACTAACATCGGAGCCTTACGTCCTTGATTTGCTTTATGTTGCTGACAAACTTTGCATGTGCGAATATATCTTACAACACTTTTACTTGCACTAGGCCATGTGTAAACTCTGTATAGCCGTTTCAAAGTGCGATATACTCCTAAGTGACCACCTAACGTCACATCATGCAACATTACCATAATATTCTTACGTAATGCTTTAGGTACAAGTATTTTTAGGTTAGGCTGATCCAAAACATTTTTATTTACGTCTACGTAAATAACATCATCCGTGACCACAGCTTTGTTTTCATAGCGTTTGACGAATTTGCGCATAGCCGCTGACTCAAACACGACTTGCCCCTTCTCACCCTTTAATGTTAGCAGCAAAGCATGAGTAAAGGGATCGGTTCGCGTAGCTTCTGCTATCTGCTCAATCGTTAACTGCTCTACATCAATTTGGTTGCACAAGCAGTCGTTGTTAAACAACAAATATGGTTGTTGTGTTCGTTCGTCAATTGCGGGTAGGAGAATTGGATTACTAATTGGTCGGTAATCCTTTTCATCTTCCCTCATGCGAGATAAAATATCTGCGACTTGATTAGATTTTCCAGAAACAAAACAAAGTGTAGCGTCAAGCTGTGATAAATCAACCAACCAACGGGCCATACGGCCTACGGGATTACTGCATTTAGACAGGATTACCAAGGATTTACTATCAGTGTGACATAATATTTTTCCACCTTCTAAATATCTACGCCACTTTTTAAGTGAATAGCAAATCGCTAGGAGTTCCTTTTCACAGACTCCTAATCTAACTTCACCAGGTGTAAGACGACGAGAAATCATGTCGATTGTCCTTAGCTTATTAGTTAAAGGGTCACGCTGACACAAGACCGAACCAATTGAGCCGAAGGACGCATCGGACCACATTTCCCATGGCAAACTGTAGTCTGGACTCGCAAGAATCGGTGCGGTAAGTAACGAATTCTTGAGAGTTTGAAATGCATTTTCCTGTTTATCTGTCCAAAAGAACTTCGGTTCCTTACCCTTTAGTACCAGCAAAAGATCGTTAATCTTATAATGGTAATAAGGAATGAAGCGCCTGAACCAATTTCCTAAGCCTAACAGCCTACGCAAGGATTTAATTGAAGTTGGGCGCGGCCATTGCTCTAAAACTTCCCTTTTTTTTGTTTGTGGCCTAACACCTTCAGTGGTTACCCTATATCCAAGCAAATCTAACTCCTCAGCACAAAAGTTAGTCTTGTTAAGGTTAATATGCAAACCACCCTCTGACATGACCTTGAGACAACCTTCCAAGGCAGCGTAGTGTTCTTCCCATGTTACATTAATTGCACTAATGTCATCAAAAAAAACTTCTACGCCCTTTTCCCTTACAGGCTCAAATAATCTCGTCATGAAACCACAGAATGCAGCTGGGGCGTTTCTAAGTCCAAATTGGAGCCTAAAAGGCTTATAAGCACCAAATGGGGTCACGAACGCCGCACGTTCTCTAGCACGTTCCGTTAATTGCATGTGCCAGTATGCATCCTTCGCGTCTATAGCTGAGAAAAATTTACAATCTTTTCCCCTAGACACAAGTTTCTCTATGTTAGGTGTTGGAAAGGTTTGAGGCTTAGTGATTTTATTAACAGGGACGTAATTTACCACGAGACGAGTTTGGTTTCCCTTCCTAGGTACAATAAAAGCACTAGAGCTCCAAGTTACTTCTGTAGCCTCAATAACTCCTGACCGTAACATATTTTCAATATGCATACGCATTTGCATTTCTTTAAAATGAGATTGTGGAAACGGTTTTTGCGTTATTGGTGGATGATCCCCTGTATCAATGTCGAAAAAGCAGTCAATTTTTCCTACTCTTGAACTAAAAACATGACGATATTTTAGCAAAAGCTGGAAAAGCTCTTCTTTTTGCTCATCATTTAAAACTTTGCTCTCGTATGCTTTAGCTCGAATTTCATCCACTGTAGCGCAAAATTCGTCTATCACAAATTTGTCATCATCGACTGTCATATTCATGTTATCTAGACTGGCCCTACGTTTAAGTTTATAAACTTCGTTAGGTTTATCTAACCAATACCATGTGTTCTCAGTAAAATTTGGTTGCAAACCAGTTCTTGCTTGAAAATTAACACCCAAAATAACTGGTTGAATAGTGTTTGGCATTAAAATAAGAGGGAACGAGTGGGTTCTGCCTTGAATTTGGAAGGTAGCGTCAATGTAACCCGGGCACTCTACATAGCGCCGATCAGCTACACGAGTCCTAATTGACATATTTCACAACATAGGGCTCTGAACCCTTGGGTAAAGTTTTCCTCGTGACCTTTGACCACGTCAGTCCTACTGTCTTCATGTCTGTCTGTTGACACTACCGCAGTAACGGCCAAAAGCATGAACCGATTCGAATAAAATTTGGTTTATGTATTTCTTGAAAAAAGGATGAATGAATTTATTTATTCTGCAATTAGGTTTCACCATAGGTTTTTCGTATATAGGCATAATATCAAAACAATGGCGAAATAATTAATTTTGTAAGAGCAGTCCAGATTCTTCCACTACGCTGCAGTATGGTAAGTGAAGGCAGGTTAATTTGGATCTCTTCCACTGACTACATACGCACATATCTAGTATATAGTAACAAACATTCCAATGATTGTTACAAATCATTCGACCGCAAAATTAAGCAGTAAAGCCACATGACATTCAAGTGTTATATTCAATGTGGACTTTTTCACAATTTTCGTGTGATTATTTTAAATACACCTAAAAAGTGTAAATATATTTAAAGTCGTCAACCTCACGTACCCTCAGTGCAATACGATTTCTCCTACTCGCCGCTCCCCTCCAACTCCAAATTAACTGCTGAATTTACTGAAAATATGGTGTTCGAAGAATTTAAAATGTAAAAGCTTGATGAACAAAACAAAGAGGACGGGAAACTGTAAAACAACGAAGTTTTCAGTTTGTTTGTTTTTTTGTAACAAAACCAATAACAGCGTCCGATGAAAATTTATGTGGCCAGTGATTGCATCGTCGCTCAAGATTCTGGCTCATTTGCCGTATCATAGTAGCAAAAGTTATGAGACAATTTTTTTTTAATGTAATGTGTTCAGTACCACCACGCATTCAGATTTTGTAGTAGTGTCCTGTTGGTATGTCTCCGTTCCAACTTCATACGTCAATTACAGATTTTTTATTCTACTATACGACACGTCGAATTACTAATGCAGTGTTAAAGCATCCTTGGTTTTTTTTTTGGTTTCGTTAGATTTTGAGGATAGCAGTCACCTTTTTTCATTTGATTGGCATTTTTATCAAGACAAACGCTAGTGTGTCGCCGCCAAGATAAATGATAACATCCAGATAATATGTGTATATGAGCATGGCGATCACTAGACACGTTGTGTCTTTACTGCAAAGGTAGTTAGGCTGTTTTCAGCCATCTGAGGATAAGTAACTATACGACAGAAAAGGCTGAAACTTGTTTAATCGGGAGACTTTGGTCGCCTGACAACATAAAAGTCACTATTAAGGACACAGCTTAACGTTTTCTTGTTGAAAAAACGACGTGAATAACGTTGATATTTGCCTAACTACTACCAAGAATGCATAGGCTTGGTGAGGAGAATTTGTGACTGAGACCCCAAACTGAAACGTCATAGACCCATGCCAATTAGTTCCGTCTGAGTTTATAGAGGTCGCCACGAGTTTTATGTGGGAATTTCTACTCAGTTTTCAGCCTAAAACTAAACTGAACTAAATGAAACTAGCTTGTACTTAATTATTATTTAGTTTAGCTTAGTTGTAATTTAGTTTACTTTAGATTTGGGCTGGAAAAAATCAGCAAAAATTACCAGATGGAACACGTGGTGCCCTCTGAAAACTCTTGGAATGGATCTAGGACGTTTCATTGTGACTTTTTAGAGTTAACAAATTCTCCTCCCAACCCTATAAATTCTTGCTACTACTAACTACTACTGGTAACGCTTTTTTGTATCACGAAAATAAATTCTTCTATGCGGTGAATAAAGTTGGTTTTTAGCTCATTTTCTAGGTATTGCTACGGAAATGTGCCTTTTTCACATGGACCTTTCTAATTGGTCAAGTGGTTCAGGGGTCAGGGGGCTCCAAACGACCAAATTGATTGTTTTACATTGTTTTAAACATTGTTATTATGCAACAATGCCAAACTGAACATTAAATAAATCCGTTCGTCTTCATTACTAATATGAAATGCTGTCATAAAAAAGGTGATTGTGTCCTCAAAATGTAACAAAAGCCACCAAAAAAAAAAAAAGGAAATGGACCAGAAAACTAGATTGGCGTTTCCATCTAAGAAAAACAAATGGATTTCATCAATTTGGAAAAAAAATATCCGATATCTACCCCAAAACAAAACTTGTTTAGGATTCCCGCCAAGTTTTTCGGCCGTGGGAAGTCGTGATATCAAACGCCAGGCTCTTTAGCCAAGCTAATACCACCGACTAATACTTCAAACGTTAAATGAAATAACTGAAAATTGCGCAGTAAGCAATTTTCATTATTTCATTTAACCTTCAAACTATTACTCAGTGGGATTAGCTTGGCAAAAGAGCTTGGCGTTTGATATCACGACTTCACACGACCGAAAAGCTTGGCGGGAATCCTTAACAAGTTTTGTTTTGGGGTAGATTACTAACTTCTAACTAGTAACGCTTTTTTTGTATCACGAAAAATTCTTCCATGCGGTAAATAAAGCTGGTTCTTAGCTCATTTTTACAGGTATTGCTCTGGAGATGTGCCCTTTTTATATGGACCTTTCTAACTGGTGAAGTAGTTCAGGGGTTAGGGAGCTCCAAAGGTCCAAATTGATTGTTTTATATTGTTTTAAACATTTGTTTTTATGCAACAATGCCAAACTGACAATTAAAAAAATTCATGCGTTTGCAAAGAGATACCAGAAAAAAAGATTGGCATTGTCATTTCATAATTACTAAGAAAAAAATGGATTTCATCAATTTGGACCAAAAATTACTGATTACTGATACTTTACTAATTGTAAAGGATTCCCGTAAAGCTTTTCGGCCGTGTGAAGTCGTAATATCAGACGTACAAGCTCTTTCGCCAAGCTAATCCCACCGACTAATACTTCAAACGTTAAATGAAATAATTGAAAATTGCGCTGTAACAATTTTCGTACATTTCATTTAATCTTCGAACTATTACTCGGTGGGTTTAGCTTGGCGAAAGAGCTTGGCGTTTGATATCACGACTTCATACGGCCGAAAAGCTTGGCGGGAATCCGTAACAAGTTTTGTTTTGGGGTAGATTAGTATTACAGTACATATCAAATACCAAAACTGGTAAAAGGGGCCGCCAACTTCCGAATGGTTCGGCCCTTCAAAGGAAACTTTCGGTAGCAATGTTCAAGTTTTCATTTAACGTCCGAAGTATTATTCGGTGCGATTTAGTTGGCGAATGTTTTGGTGTGTTGATATCACTTCTTTGAAGGGCCGAACCATTCGGAACTTGGCGGCCCCTTTTACCAGTTTTGGTTTTTGATATGATATCACTCATTTTTTTTAAAATTGTTTATTGGCTCAACTCCACTACAGTGCTGATGTGTACTATAAAGTGCCACATGAACAAGAAATTGGTTCGGCCTTTTGCCTATAGGCCGAACCATTTTCAACTTAGTCACCCTCTTTATGGGTTTTCGTTTGGTTTTAATTTTGTTGTAATTTGTATTACAATATTTAGTTAGTTTTGGTGTGTTGATATCACTCCTTTGAAGGGCCGAACAACTCTCAACTTAGTGGCCGCTTTACCAGTTTTTGGCTTTGTTTATTTTGCTTTGTTTTTACAGTTGGTTTATTTTTCGTGAATTGGACGTGAATACAATTTCTTTGCAACGTTGTTTAGATTTATCGCGATGCACTAGTGTGTGTCTAGGCACGTACGTCAGTATCCATGTTCTCATTGTCCGAACTTTGGCCGTCCAATGAGAGACGATGCCGACAATACTAACAATGGTTATAACAATATTTTCGTACTTACGCGCCCTCCTACGTCCCCAAGCTCCAAACCATAAAAGGTACGCAGTTCGTATCGTACTTTACCATTCGCCCAGTTTCATAGCTGAAGGCTTTCCCGCTATCTCGGTATCGATGAATAATCACCCTATGGAAATTAACATGGGGATGAGCGGACTAGCTAGCTAGTAGCTAGTAACACATTTACAACGTTATTGAGGGTCATATTTTGCATTGAAAGCAGTTTAGCTGGCATTCCTACACGAGTTAATTTTTGTCAGGTGGGTCATTGCTCTTGATTTCAACACAATTTAAGCTTTTGTACCGCATTATTTTTCCCCAAGTACCTGAAATGTGCCCAACTATGCTTAAAGATATAAGACACTGACGCTATGGCGCCGCGCTACAATGGTTTACAACCTCGAGAATTGAACTGATGTGCTGTTTGTTCTGATGATTGTTGCCTAACTTGGCGCGACACACTAGCGTGTGTCTAGATTAGGCAAATATCAACGTTATTCAGGTCATTTTTTCAACAAGAAAACGTTAAGCTATGTGTCTAACAGTGACTTTCATGTTGTCAGGCGACCAAAGTCTCCTGATCAAACAAGTTTCAGTCTTTTCTGTCGCATTGTTATTTATCCTCACATCCCTGAAAACAGCCAAACTACCTTTGAAGTAAAGACACAACGTGTCTTGTGGTCGCCATGCTCATGTATACATATTATCTGGATGTTATCGTTTTATCTTGCCAGGCGACACTCTAGCGTGTGTCTTGATCTACCCCAAAACAAAACTTGTTAAGGATTCCCGCCAAGCTTTTCGGCTGTGGGAAGTCGTGATATCAAACGCCAAGCTCATTCGCCAAGCTAATCCCACCGAGTAATAGTTCGAAGGTTAAATGAAATATCTAAAAATTGCTTACTGCGCAATTTTCAATTATTTCATTTAACGTTTGAAGTATTAGTTGGTGGGATTATATTGGCGAAAGAGCTTGGCGTTTGATATCACGACTTCCCACAGCCGAAAAGCTTGGCGGGAATCCTTAAATCCATTCTTTTTCTTGGTAATTATGAAATGGAAACGCCTATTTAATTTTCTGGTCCATTTCTTTTCTTCTTTTTTTTTTTTGGTTTCGTTACATTTTGAGGACAGCAATCACCTTTTTTCATTGAATTAGCATCTATATACTTATTTGCCTTAAAGAAGGGTTAGAGTTTGAGTTTATTATCCAGGAACCTCGGCCCAAAGCCACGCGTCCCCACGAAAATTAATCCAGCAAATACAACTCACTACACACTACCCCATATCACAACAGCAACAAACCAGAAACAAGAAAATGCTGAGAAGAACAGTGAAGAAGGGGAATAAGTAAAGGATAATGACCGAAAACCGCGGGCATTCCTAAACAATGCCCGAGGGCGCGCAGCGTCCCGAGGGCCATTGTTTAGGAATGCACAAGGTTTTCGGTCATTATCCGACTTAATGCCCATTACGGCGAAGAGCTCGTTCCCATTGTCTATTGTTGGCAGACGTTCTATGCTTTGAAAGAACGTGGCATTGTTACGTTCTTGAAATAACGGGCCATTGTTTTACATTATTGGTAAAGATTCGAAAATAGTTGAACGTGTTGCGTGAAACTAAAATTGGTAGGCTACTGATGATCAAAATGCCTTATCGTATTCCGTGTTTGTGCTTTTCGATGTGCATGTTTGAGCGTTGCGTGGCCAAAATCAGGACAGAACTTTAACACAAAGACAACAAACTTTTGGCAGGTCAAATGAAGATGGGCGAGAATGCCTTGAATACATATTAAACGTTTCAAAAATAAATCAATGTGGATTAAACCATATAAAAGGAAAGAAGAAAACAAGCCGAACAGCTATGTGATCTAGGGACGAATTCGGTTGCTAGTTTCGATCCGGGTCATGCCATTCCAAAGGTGGCTCACTGTACTACATTAATTCTAGTGTATTATTTTTGCTGTTTGGCTTGTTTTCCTCTTTCCTTTATATAATTTACATGAATTTGTGCTGATTTATTTAAAACATATAAAACTGCAACCGAAGAGAGTCAAGGCATTTTCTCTTCCCGACAATCCTTCTCGTTGTCCTGGCAACGTGCACAGACTGTATCAAAATTATTGGCCCGAACATGCAAATACTGAGGTTGTGTATTTTTGCCCCAAAAAGAAATATAGTAATAACATTTTGTATTACAACCGCCCCGTGGGTAAAAATGTTCCGAGCAACATCATCAAAAATGTTGCAACAGATGCCAATTGCTAAGTTGGATGGCTAATTAAGCAATCACAACGTTCGTGTCAGCAACAACTTTGTATCGACCCGACGTAGAAGAGCAGCTCATTGTGCAAACAACTGGCCACCGTAACTTGAAATCCTTACAACAGTACAAGAAAAGCAGTCGTAGTATGCAAGCAAATATCATCGGTATTTTGAACGTCGTAGCAAATGTATCAGGCCGGAGCTACAAATGAAAACCCGGTCAAACATTTGGTTGTTAAAAACTGTAACCATTTTACAATCATTACGTAATCTTTTGTAAATGTAACGGCATTGTAATGTAGTGCTTTGCTACTTCAAACGTGTTTTTTGTTAAAATAAGCTGTTTTTCAAACCCCGGGCATTCCCTAGGGAATGCCCGCACTTTTCGCGCCTTCAGATGAAAGTGCGGGCTTTCCCGGCAACAATGGCTTTTTACATTGTTGCGTATTGTTTCAGCTGGGCTTTCCTTCGCCGAAAAGGGCATTAAGCCGCTAACAATGTAGAAGCCAAACAATGCTTACAATACTTTAATTTTAATTTACTACACGAGCCTACAGACCATCAGTCATACGTTCGACGCTAAAATGTTAACCTAAATCTTAACTTAACCTACAATACAATACTTATTTCTGTTACGAGAATAAAATGACGACGCCGCTAACGATGTAGAAGCCTAACAATTAGGAAATCAAAAGCTTCAGTAATGCTGGCTATTAGAGCCGAATTGAGTAATTTCAAAGTTGGTTGAGTAACAATCACTGCCTGTGCGATCGTTGTTTGGGCTTATCGCGTTGGTATCAAGACAGTGAAACAGGCAACGCAGCTACACTGAGAAGTGTTATTTACTTTTTTAAGAAGACCAATTCCCCCGGTCCCCAGGAGAGGGGAGGGGGTTGGATAATTTACCCAATTAGGAAGTTTTGGGGGGGGGAACAGGGGGAGGACAATGGGCTCGGGGGGACAGGGGGGCGTCGGGGCCTTTTTATGCCATGCTGCCCAGTATAGTATTTCGCTGGCGCATACGCAGATGATTAGCCCCAAAATACCGCCGACGCCCGGAAAGGGGCGCAAACCACACAATGGGGGAGTGGGAGGGTTGCGGGGGAACAGAAGGAGGTTTTCAATTCGTGGTGCTCAATATAGTATTTCTCTCGCACCTGCGCGGGTACAGCTAGTTTTTATTAGTACTATAGTTGTAGTTGTAATTATAGTTGTTCCCTGGTCTAGCTGATTTCCCGCTGCTTCAACTCATATCCGTTCGCATATCCGTTCTCATTGTCGGCTGCTCGCCCTTTTGCTTTGCTACCGTGGGAAGAATGAGCCCGCTCGCCCTCTTGCTGATTATTGAAGCTTTGTTTAATCCTGATCCCTAACAATCCTTTCAGCTCTGCTCCTGAGCTAAGTCTGCTCCTAAGCGAAATAAATATACAAACAAAAACGTCAGGTGTGCCGTAAAAAAGGTGTTATACGATTGAATTTTCACTTGTACACGGATAAAAATTATGATTTTTAATTGCAATAATCAAATGTACAATTGAGAAAATTGCATCTGTTTAAGTACTGTTGTGCTTTACGTTTTAAATATATGCTACGTATATCAGCACTTAAACAGATGGAATTTTCTCAATTGTACATTTTATTATTTCAATTGAAAATGATCAATTTTTATCCGTGTACATTTTAACAAGTGAAAATTCAATCATATAACCATATAGCTTTGATAGCCTGTATCTGCGAAATAAATACGCAATTCTATCGTTTTTAGCTGCCAATTTCGAGCCTCGAAATTAACAAGGTAGCTTAGTTTGGTTTAGAAATATATGCGTTTAGCTGAAACACTAATTCTTTCGACTTAATTTATTCGGAGCCATGGCCCTGAGCCGTACGCCCCATCTATGGTTATACATACAACCTACACTACACTGCACACTACACTACACTAAACTACACTTTACACTGTGCTACACTGCACTACACTGCATTATATCCCTATTCACATCTTACACTTCACACTGCACTGGACTATACACCGCACTACACTGCAGCACACTACATTACACCACACTACGCACACCCGTCACAACCACCATGGCACTGCACATCCTGGAGCGGCTTGCCTTCTCTCTCCCACTTAGGGAAAGTTCCAGCAAGCCTCACTACACCAGCACAGAAAGCACAGACTTCATATGGGAAAGGTCCGGACTTCATCATTGGCACCTAGTCACTCCTCTTCTATCCCATACCAGCATCACTGCAGCACCACACAGCCTGTCATCTCTGCTACATTGGTGACCTTCAAACCATCACCGTGTACGTTGCAAAGAAGCCCGAGGGAACAGGAGCGCACAAATCCCTGCTACACATCAATCCCCGCTACACGACAAAATTTCGCGACCATCTTCAGCCGAATATATGGTCGGTCACCACCCTCTACTGATAGTAATTCCTGCGTCGTGGACATTGTTCGCAACCAGGGAGCCAACAACACCCTTGCTGCGACATACTTCCTGCAATGCCAGAGAACATGATCAGGACTTTCATCAACTAGACACACTGGGCAGACCGGCGTGCCAACCCAACCAAACCTAAATCTGTGGGAGCGAAGTAAAGTATGCCCTATTCTAAGTCGAGACAGGACCTTCGCATCCCGGTACGACAACCTATCCAACAGGGACTTGACTGCACACACCGGATGTAATGCATAAAAGCCTCTCGCTCCATCCGATCCCTCCCATTCACTTTGCCACTTAGCCAGAGCCCATTGCCTAATGGCAGTGCGCTGCATCCGCGCCGACAACACCGGGACCACTGGCAAGCACTGCCCTCTCACCGCCTCACGAGCCAGTCCATCTGCTTGGACATTGCCTTGATTGTCACTGTGGCCTTTTATCCACCTGAACACAACATTGCTACTGCGTGTCGCCACCCAGAACTTCCAAAGGATAGTATAAAGCAAAGGATCCGTCACACTGAGTGTTTCGCACGACTTTCGCAAGAGCCCATAGCTGGCTAGTGAGTCTGTGTAAAGCGTAAATGATGGCAGCCGCAGCTCGACTGCTACATCAAGCGCGACTGAGATAGCCAGTAGCTCGCAAAGCATGCTCGATGTCGCAGCTGTCACATGGCGCTGCACCGTGACCTTCAGTGACGGAATAATTACACCGAGTCCACCACTCCGTTCACTTGCACGATACGAAGCATCACAGAAAACATCGCATTCCGTGCCACTCAGCTCAAAGACCCGCTCAACATCGGTACACCAACTCCACGGGCTGAGTGCTCGCGCACAGGCCACCAACGGAGCACCTCCAGAGATCTGGTGAAGCAGAGAGACACCAGCACCAGCCTCTCCTAGGACACTTCTAGCCTTCTCGCACAACTTCCCATAATCCGCCAAAATCCTCCCCACAGGATCTCTCTCACCACGGCTCAAATTGCGCATACATAGAGTAACAAGAAGCTCCCGTGCCCGGAGTTCAACCGGTAGCTCCCCGCATTCTACACACAGTGCCTGCACCGGAGTAGAGGCAATACACCCCGTAACTGTTCGTAGACATTCATTGACAACCACTTGGAGAGCTTTCAAGTGCCTGGGCGTATTTGCTAGGAATGGAAGATGGTAATCCATCGTCGATCGAACGAATGTTCTGTACGTCGCGAGTAATGCCCCACGTGTAACACTTTTCCCACTACACAGAGCACGCAACACCGCCGCCCTTGCTAAAAGTTTATCTCTCACCCTTGCAACATCAAGCGACCAATCCAGGGCAGCATCTAGCACCACACCAAGGTATTTTACACTTCTCTTCGGAGTGACAACCTGGTCTCCAATCTTTAACTGCGCCCTATCCAGGACGGCTCCAGTGTACCTTGTAAACACCACAGCTTCAGTCTTAGCCGGGGCTATCAACAAGCCTCTCACGCTAAGAAGGTGCTGTACATCTACTAAGGTCTTCTGCGCCTGTTCTACTAAAAGGCTGAGCACATCCCCCACAAACCATACCGCGACATCATCTGCATAACACACAATGTTCGCAGACAACCCAATCTTCTAATTCTTCATTCTTCATTCTTCCTAATTCTTTCATTTTACAGTTGAACAATCAACTTTTTAACAAAGACATAACACGTGCAAGAAGAATGAATCTGGAGTTTGGTGAGTGGCATTGTTCCCTAAATACAATGGTTAAAACAATGTAAAACAATCAAAATGATCGTTTAGAGTCCCGTAACTCCGGAATGGATGGACCAATCGAAAAAGTGGTCCCTGTAAGGTTGAAGCCCAGGGAAATTTTTGGCTCAGATCATGTTTCAGATTTTAGGTAGGTGCAGTAGTTTTACCGGAAACCGTGTCAGCCAAGAACAACAACAACAAGTGAACAGTTTTCGAATCTACGTGTGGCTCCCTACGTTTACTCTTGCACGGAATTGCATAAATGTTGGTGTAAAGTTGGGAAAAGTTACTATCTACTATCTGGCCAAGTTTGGTAGAAATAGATTGAATAGAAATGGAGAAATTAATAGTTTTAGTTTTGCTTGAGAGAGGATTTCATCGCCGTGTATGATATAGAAGATTGCAGTATCTCCTTGCAAACGCACGAATTTATTTAATTGTCAGTTTGGTATTGTTGCATAAAAACAATGTTTAAAACAATGTAAAAAATCAATTTAAACGATTGGAGCTCCCTAACCCCTGAACCACTTGACCAATCAGAAAGGTCCACATGAAAAGGTCACATCTCCAGAGCAATACCTGTAAAATGAGCTAAAAACCAGCTTTATTCACTGCATGGAAAAATTTTATTTTCGTGATACAAAAAAGCGTTACCAGTAGTAGTTAGCAGTAGTTAGGCCAATACAACGTTATTCACGTCGTTTTTTCAACAAGAAAACGTTAAGCTGTGTCCTTAATAGTGACTTTAATGTTGTCAGGCGACCAAAGTCTCCCGATTAAACAAGTTTCAGCCTTTTCTGTCACATAGTTATTTATCCTCAGATGGCTGAAAGCAGCCAAACTACCTTTGCTGTAAAGACACCTGTCTAGTGGTCGCCATGCTCATATATACATATTACCTGGATGTTATCGTTTTAACTAGGCGGGCGACACACTAGCGTGTGTCTTGATCAACCCCAAGACAAAACTTGTTAAGGATTCCTGCCAAGCCTTTCGGCCGTGTGAAGTCGTGATATCAAACGCCAAGCTCTTTCGCCAAGCTAATCCTACCGAGTGTTAAATGAAATATATGAAAATTGCTTACTGAGCAATTTTCAATTATTTCATTTAACCTTCGAACTATTACTCGGTGGGAAGTCTTAGTTTGGCGGGAATCCCTAACAAGTTTTGTTTTGGGGTAGATATCAGATCTTTTTGGTCCAAATTGATGAAATCCATTTTTAAAAGCAATTTTGAGATCTAAACACCTATCTAGTTTTCTGGTCGATTTCTTTTTCTTTTTTTTTTTGGCTTTCGTTACATTTCGTGAACAGCAGTCACCTTTTTTCAAATGATCATTATTTCTTATTAGTACTGAATCTCCTTGCAAAGGGACGGATTTATTTAATGTTCAGTTTACTGGGCTTTGCGGTTTTTTTTTTAATGTTTTGTATATTTATCAATTACGGTTTGCTGGAAAAAAACATTTGATTTTCATCTACGTCTGCAGCTGGCGTTTGCTGATTGACATTGTTGCATAATAACAATGTTTAGAGCTTCTTAACCCCTGAACCACGTGATTAATTAAAAAGGTCCATATGGAAAGGGCACATCTACAGCTTTTTTCACCGCATGGAAGAATTTATTTTCGTGATACAAAAAAAAGCGTTGCCAGTAGCCAGTTGTAAGTAATTAGGCAAATTTCAACGTTATTCACGTCGTTTTTTCTACAAGAAAACGGTAAGCTGTGTCACTAACAGTGACTTTTATGTTGTCAGGCTACCGAAGTCTCCCGATTAAACAAG
>JAHWFP010144957.1:216329-233047 GCA_023313725.1 Lithobius niger
TGCAGTTGAAAATTGTACTTTGTCTCAGAAACTGCAGTTCTCTCATAGAACTGCAGTTAAAATTTTCAAGTATTGCACTTGAAAACTGCAGTTTACACAAAAACTGCAGTTCTGTAACTAAACTGCAGTTCCAATCTACAAGAAGTGCAGTTGAAAACTGCAGTTAGTCACAGAAACTGCAGTTGTGTAGTAGAACTGCAGTTAGTCACAGAAACTGCAGTTGTGCAGTAGAACTGCAGTTACAGTCTACAATAACTGCAGTTGAAAACTGCTCTTTGTCACTGAAAATGCAGTTCCATAAGAGAACTGCAGTTTAAAGAGTAAAAACTGCAGTAAAGTGCAGTTTTCATGGGAAAAACTGCAGTATTTTTTTGTAAGGGAGGTCAATGTCTTTCGCAAGATAGGGGGACCACACTGGTGTGGCATATTCAAGAGTGGGCCGGACGAAGACCTTGAATGCCCAAACTTTAATTTTAAGATTTTCCGATGTAAAACATCTGTTAACAATCGCTAACCGGCGGCATGCCAAAGAACTGACCTTCAAACAATGAAGGGATGACTTAAGGTCCTTGGAGAGCCAGATGCCTAGGTCTTTAACCTCCTCCACGAATGGCAGAAGTTCTCCATCACGTTGGTACCTATATTCAGGACTTAAACGACCAATATGAAATGTGTGACATTTCGAGGAAGAAAGTGGCAACTGTCACATTTTAGACCAATCATGAACACGTGCAATTTCCTCACCGAGTGCACTTGAAGGACCTGGTGACACAATTTCTGCTGTGGATTTAAGATCGTCTGCAAATTTTACACCAAATGGGGAGGTGGATGCCAGAGGGAGGTCATTCAGATAAACCAAGAAGATTATAGGGCCGAGGACCGAACCTTGAGGAACACCGCTTGGCACGTTGACCCGGAGCGAGAGTGTTTTCTCAACTATTACCTGCTGGGAACGATTTTGAAGAATGGCAGAAAGCCAATTTAGAAGATGGCCACCAATTCCGCAACTGCTAAGTTTAGCCAATAATTTGCGATGAACAACCGATTCAAAAGCTTTTTTAAAATCAAAGTATACTACATCACTAGGGGCTCCAGCGTCCAATGCAGAAGTTCACTGGTCAAGGACCCACAGAAGTTGATACGTTGCTGATCTCCCAGGAAGAAAATCGTACTGATCTTTACCAATAGAAAACTCGTCCAAGAAAGCTAAAAGCTGTTCGCGGATGACTGACTCCATAACTTTGCATGCCACGCAAGTAAGTGCAATTGGCCTATAAGTTTGTGGGTCAGACGGTGAACCTTTCTTAAAAACAGGCACAACAATGGCACATTTCCAAATTTCCGGTAGTGTACCAGTTCAAATGACAAAGAATAAAGTTTAGTTAATGGGTAGCAGATTTCAGTTGAGATCAGCTTTAGTAGAGAGGCAGATATGCTGTCGGGCCCACAAGATGTGTTTGGCTTAATATTAGTCAAAGCCGAAAGCACACTTCGTTGGTCAAAATTTATCCAACAACAGTCCCTATGGCAAGTACTTGACTGTGGTCCTGGTAGGTTCTGATTTCCGTCATCAGAAATCGTATTCGACGCAAAAAACGTGCTTAAGGCATCCGCCTTTGATTTATTATCAGTCAGAAACCCACTTTAAGTTTTAAATGGAGGCAAGGATCGTGCGGTCTTGGTCATCCTACGGTACAATTTGAAGAGACTAGAAGAGTTTCCCTTATTACTCATCGCTCAGTTTCAGAGTGCCACGCCTCAACCATACCTGAATAAGTCTTTCTTACCGTCTTATAGGCTAAGAGAGACATTTGGTCCGGTTTTGGCCTGTACTGTCTCCAGAGTTTAAGCTTCTGGCGTCTCAATTTCGTAATATTTAATGGTGTTAGGCTTTTTGTCCTGCTCCCACCTTTGATGGGGCCGCGACAATGGCTAATAAGGCCTTCAAGTATGTTGGAAAAGCAGTTCCATGCCTCTTGTATAGATTGATAGGAAGAAAATATAAGATCATCCCAATTCACATCCCTAAGTGATAATTTAAGCAGCTGGTAATCTAATTTTCAAACCTTGGTACATTGTTTTTCATGGTCATTATTGGAATAGAGACTTTGGGATAGATTTATTTTAAAAGTAATCATACAATGATCACTGTTACCAACATGTGGGCCCACCTGGAGATCATACAGCAATCGGTCATCATCTGTAAAAATAAGGTCGAGTATGCGACTTTCGCGAGTTGGTCTATCGACTCGCTGTGTTAAACCAAGAGGAGCAATCAATTCAAGGAAGAGACGATGATGCGGGTCACTGGCTTGGGTTAATTCCCAATTTACAGTTGAAAGGTTGAAGTCGCCCAAAATTATGTTGGAATGCCCTGAGCTCAAGGAATCAGCCAGATACTGGCAAACCCCCTCAACAGCTGCATCAGACCTACTATCAGGGAGATAACAGAGAGTGAAATTTATATTTGCCTTAGGTAGGGATATCACCATTCCCTCAACAACCGACGAAATATCAGTTAACACCACAATGATCTCCACACGATGTAGAATTAACAAACCTCGCCCCCGGCTGCCCCTGTCGCATCTCACCACCACATATCGGTTTAACTCGGCAACCATCGCATTCGTAATGCCACTGTGGAGCCATGACTCCACCACAAAAATACAGTCATAGCTCCCACTTTTCACCAAATCATGAAAGCAGCCAATATTTCTTAGAATGCTACGCGCATTAAAAAAGGCAGAAGTAAGATTTACAGCCATTGAACCTGTTGTTGAAGTTGGGCTTATTTTCTCGCCATGGGTTTCCCCAATTAAATCAGTCAGCAAGCTAACTGCTGGTGTAGCACCTTCTTGCCCCTGGTGGTAAGATGAACTTGGTCTCTGGCTAAAAGTGTTGGATCATTGATAATTTCTCTATCGAGGGATAGAAAAGATAGATTTTGTTCGATACACATCTTCCTAATAATTGTATTAGTATGGACCACAAGGTGATCAATGTCTCGGTTTGCCTTACCCAATCGCGGGAACAGACCAATGACTGTGATACGTGAATTGGGGCATGCGACCCTAAGTGAAGTAGTAAAAGACGATAGGATAAGTGCAATTCGGTTTGGTGGAAGTGACCCTATATTGTTGGAGCCCACACATATAATAAAAGAACCGGATCTTTCACTAGTTTTTAAAAGTTCAGGTAACCTTGTGGAGAGATCTTCCACACGCATCCCAGGGTAGGTCCATGTTTGGGAGTCTTTGTGGTAACTTCCTCGCAGGTTTCGAACATTTGAATCCCCAATGATTGTTGTGCGTTCAGTCCATGGATGTTTTGGTGTCGCATTACTCAAATTTGTGGATGCATTACTGTCTGCTGGATCATGTGTAGATGTAACTTCTGCATTCCTAGCGCTATTTTAGTGCTGTAGAAAGGCAGAGGTCTGCAGTCTGTAAAGAGCCCGGATCGTGCGAGGGCCTAGTTCAGTCTTAACGATGTCAATACAGGAACGGAATCGATATGAGGGATTGAGCGGAAGGACCGTAGCTTCTTATTTTGTAGCCTATAGAATCAGCCTTTTTAAGCTTAGACGGTAATAGTGACATGGGAACTATCTTAGCAGAAGTGGGCAAACGGGCCCAGGCTGGAAGTTGGGGCCCGGTTCCAGCCTACTGGCAGTGGCGGGATCGAACCCCCAGCAAGAGGAACTGATCAGGTCCAGATAAAGGCTCGATGTGCAAGTGGCAATTAACGTCAGTCGCAGAGGTAGATGTCGGTCCCCCCCCCCCCCTTCCCAGGTCTCGAACCCGAGGATCGTGATGAGGAAGGGGACAGGAATCGACGTCGTTGCAAGTGAAGAGGGACGAGCAAGCTGCAAAGATGCAGTCCCGTTCGTAGAGAATGTGAAACAGATGTGACTGGTATCCTGAGGAATCGCAAACACGATCCGGTGGAGTGGGGATCGGAATCAGTTGTGATCCCCCATGAAGGTGCCGACCTCACAGTTACGTTGGGCACACCCTTAACCACTAATATATGGCAAGGGGCACAGGAACCGGGATCGTTTGGTGAAGACTGAAGTTCTCTCCTTCTGGCTGGGTTGAGGAAAAGGGGACCGCTGAACGATCCCCCACTTTTTAGAATTGGTGAATCCATATGGTAGAGCTGCTGAGACAATCGACTGGTGCAACTGCCTAGGAAGAAAGATGAGAGGAATCGGCGGTTGAAAGAACCGAGGCCGAAACTGGATCCTCTTGAAGGCAAGGCGGATCATGGGCCGCAGGAGGATCGTCGATTACGTCAGGTATTCCCGAAGAATCGGGAACCGTAACGGCAACTGGTGAGTCCATGTGGGCCGAAAGAAATCGACGGTATGAATCGGGATCGCAGGCAATCGAAGGTATGAATCGGGATTGCAGGCAATCGAAGATACGCGGATCGTTGTGGGGATCGTAGCACAAGGGCGGTTCACGAAGCATGCGCACCCTATGAGAAATGATGAGGTTCAGCTGACGCGGCGTGTTTATATAGACTGGCCAGACCAGTGCATGCGCAGAACCATTACGAGACCAGCAGGGAAGCCATCTTTCAAGCTACTAGGGAAAAATTAAGCTCAAATGGGGAAACTGCTATAAAAAAAATAATGTATAATTCCGTCGGCAATAAAAATGTAACTTTTAGGTTCAGTGAATGCTTAATGTAACTGACGCACGCCCTCCCCCACCTAATATCTGTAGTTATTATATCATTAGGATACCGACACAGGAAATGATCTGGTTGTCATTGTTGACAGCGAACTTAAATGGTCCCCTCAATGTGCAGCTGTTGTCAAGAAAGTCAACCAAAAGCTTGGTCTCATACGTAGAACATTTAAATACATACCTGGAGAGGCCTTTGCCATTCTATACAAGGCCGATCCTAGAATATGGTAATGCTTTGTGCTCACCTTACCTGGCCAAAGACATTAACACCCTCGAAAGAGTGCAAAGGCGAGCTACGAAGCTGGTCTTCTCTTGTAAAAAGCTGCCTTATCCAGAAAGACTCCAAAAACTGCATCGTGCATCCCTTGAGAAAAGGAGGAGGAGAGGCGACCTAATCGAAGCGTACAAGATTCTGCACAATTTATATGACATTTCTAGTGAACACCTGTGGACACTACGTGAAGACCAGCGAAGAGGACACGACCTCACCATCTTCAAACGAAGAACAAGACTTAGAGTAGCCAGCTCTTATTTCACTAATCGTGTTGTCAACGATTGGAACCACTTGCCTGAAGAGGTAGTTACTGCCACTGTAGGTGGGCTTATGAGCTGTTAAGCTCCCTTGCCCTCTGTTACTTTATAAACTTTATAAACTTTTAAAGCAGGGCTAACAGAAACACTGCCCCACTCACGGG
This sequence comes from Lithobius niger, assembly GCA_023313725.1. Lineage (NCBI taxonomy): Eukaryota > Metazoa > Arthropoda > Chilopoda > Lithobiomorpha > Lithobiidae > Lithobius > Lithobius niger. The sequence goes on from JAHWFP010144957.1 coordinate 221,719, forward strand.
TATGTCCCGTTGAGGGCTCCCCCCAACACTGCCAGTTATCGCTTTGGCTTTAGCGATGCGCACCGTGTATGATGTTATAGGAGAAGAAAGAGTTGGGATGGAAAAGAAACTTAACGCGTCGGCACTCTTTCCGATCAAAGGAGGACGCAGCGGAAGTAGATACATAGCAATGCGCCTGCGCTGTAGTGTGTTCAATAATAGCAATGGGCGCGTTTCGGCAAATCCCGTTCACGAAATTTTATGAACACGAAACATATAAAACATTGAAAAACGAACATTTAGACATTGTAATGGTCAGACATTTATAGACACACGCCCGTTTTGCAGAATAATTTGTTTCAAATTACGTACCTCGCTCGAGCTGTCGCGCTCGTTGCGGATGAACAAAAATAAAAAATTACTCCCAATCTGGCATGCGATTACTTCCAATTAACTTCTGCAATGTTACATTTTTCAAGAATATTTTGATTCTGCGAAAAGGGATTCTGCAAAACGGGAATTCCTGTTTGGAAAAGGGTAACCATTACGTGTATAGCTAACTATTGTTAAAAGAGAATCTTGGCATTGACGTAGTGACGACCAACCATTGTAAACAGTATTTAAAGTACACATGGGCATTCCCCGTTAAGCCCCCCTCCCAGTCAATCGGTTTGGCTTGAGTGATCGGCACCGTGTGATCCGTACAGGGCCTCCTCTCCACTCTCACAGTATCGCTTTGGCTTGAGCCATATGAAAAATAACTGTCCTTCCTGCATGACGTCATTTAAGACATGCCTCTGTGATGACCGCGCAGAGCAAATTGTTAGTCGAGGCAACAATGTGCCAATTTCAACTTCTTTCAAGGCAACAACGTACCAGTTTCAACTTCTAGCCAAAGAATTAACACACTCGCCCGTTTTCATTGTAGGGGTTTCCGTTGCCACATTTCTGCTATGAGACTTTGCCTTTGGTTTGGCCCGTGGTTGTTTCCCAGTTTTCGGTCGGTGTTGCGTGAACATTAACTGCGACTGGCTATTTTTCTTCCTGTAACGGTGGGGATTTCCAGTTGAGGTCTACAGTCAATCTTGGGTGTAAGTTCGGTATCACGAATATCCGGCGATTTCCAATGCTAACTAAGTTGAGGGCTAATGAATGTAGAGCCCCTAAGCTGCAGCCTAACTTAATACGGAGCAGTTAGTCCCAAGCTGAAAAAATCGGTGATTTCCAATCAGGTTTAGCGATAATCCTCGGGTTAATGAGCATGTTAGGCTGGGACTAAGGATAAAATTTAAACCCAGGAATACCATGGTCCAAGTTGAGGTTTAAGCACCTCTTTCAAACGCGATGCTTCACTGCACGACGTGAGTGTTGGTATGAAGTGTGATTTCAGGGGTACATTTCCCCACCAGATCAACTCAAGTGTCACTCAAGTTAAAGGTTGTCGTCAGGTCAGTAGGAGATGATAATTTAACCTTTCTCCAACAGGGACACATAATTTTCAGTTCGTAAATGTGAATTGGTTTAGGTTTTCGAAGTGACCTGCACGTACATTGACATGTTTTAACAGATTAACATAACTAATTTGTACCGGGGCCATAGCAACCACGGGGATGGGGGTGGCCCCTCCCCTCAACCGTCCAAGAATACATAGACCAAGAATACGTACAGTACAGATGGCAAATTCGAGTTGACGAGTTGCTAAGGTCGAATTAAATTTCACTGCCAAGTCCCATTTCCAGGAATACTGGTTAATCATTATCATCCTTCGGTCAGTTTGAAAGTAACGTTTCAGCTGCTTTTTTTTCTTATTAGCTTTCGTAACACTTCTTTTTAGCGTGCGAGTAACTGAAACGCTGCCCTTGACCGTTTCTAATCGCTTCCCAGCAGCTCTCCTCCATCCACGCGACTGTTCAGAAGTATAGTATGTTTGCCAAATGGCATTTTTAATCTAAACCTGGACGTAAGGTCCGCCCAATGTTTTATGGTGTTGTGTGTTTCTTTAAGACATACTTAATGAAATTCTGCTTTGTGCCACTTTGTCACCCTAGGGCAAATTTAAATATCAAGATGGCTGAAAAATCATATATCGGCCATATCTTGCTTACAGAACAGACAGGACAATCATTTTGGCGTCTAACACTATGTTTTCAGGGTTAGGGAATACTAATAACGGATTATCTTGTTGAAAAAATATACACCCTTTTTTAGGGCTGGTATCACAGTCACCGTTCAATTTTTCGCTCATTTTCAACTTTCAACTCCTATTCTGCCGTTTCTAATTTAGGTAGAAGACCTCAATTAGATTCACTCGAAAGGTGGAACTGTCTTCTTTGCATGAAGGGTAAATAAATGGGTTTATCATTGTCAGGGACCGAGCTACGCTCTTTTCACTAGGGGGTGGTATCATAGTCACTGTTCGATTTTTCAACTTTCTACTGCTATTCTGACGTTCGTAATTTAGGTGGATGACTCCAATTAGGTTCACTCGAAAGGTCGGAATGTCTTCCTTCGAATGAATCGAATTGGAGTCGTCCACCTAAATTAGAAACGTCAGAATAGCAGTTGAAAGTTGAAAATGAGCGGAAAATCGAACGTGACTGTGATATCAGCCCCTAAAACAAAAGGCGTATATTTTATCAACAAGTCAATCAGTTATTATTCCCTGACCCTGAAAACACAGTATTAGACACCAAAATTATTATCCTGTTTGTTCTATATGCAAAGATATGGCCGATGGCTACTACGATTTGAAGATGCTTTTGTACTAATGTAGAAACAATTCCATTTTTTCTACAACAAACTTGTTAAGAATTCCAAAAAAATTCGAAGGTACAATTTGACAATCAGAGTCCATAAGATCTCAAATTAAAGGACAAAAGCGACCCAAAGGACACTAAATGAGGGCAAAAATAACCTAACATCCCAGAATCAAGGGAGAAAAAAATGAAAATGGCGCATGTCGATTTTTTTTTATATTTAAAAGCTTTTCTCGAATAATACCTCAAATTGTTTTGGGCAAAACTGAGTGAAAGGTTTCGCCATCTTTTTTCCATCTTTCTTCATTTTTGAAAAACTGGAGCATGTTGTTGCTTTAAAATGTGCAAGTTTTTTGCAGTAATACCCTTTAGGTCGTTTGGGATAAAACTTGAGTAAGAGATTTCACTATTCTTCAGCTCTTGACAGTCCATTTGAACAAAATTTCTCCCATACTGCCATGCTTGCACACAGCCGTTCATTGGCATTCATTACATAGCCTAGACGTCCAAAATGTATCCTTAACACAACCCCCAATCGTCAATGGCCAGCTACGGGCCTGTTTATGTAATTTTAAACTCGGATAAATTTGGAGAGAAATTGTTTTAAAAAAATGATTCAGTCACAATTAAGTTTTTATGAAACCTGCAATCCTAAAAACCAAATAAGAAAAATCACCGAAATTTGCTTGAAAACAATTTGATACACGAATCTTGACATATCTTGGAGAAGCCAAACGCGTTGATGCTGTTTACAGGTGATATGACGTCGCAGGAAGGGTATTAACCAATCAGAGTACTGTACTAGCTAGACCTCAACATGGAAATCGCCAAGATTACCCAGTACTACTTTAGGCCAAAGGTCGGGGTCTAGCTAGTACTGTACTAGTAAGTCCCCATATTAGAGTAGCATTGAAATCACCAGTAACGTTAGTCCGAAGCTTAGTCTTGAGGTCGAGGTCTAGCTAGGTCGGGGCTTACATTACGCCCGGTCGTGTTTAGTCCTAAACTGGAAATCCTCACCGTCAGTTTCCCTTTCCTCCCATCTTCTCCCATCCCTTTCATCCCATTAACTGCCTGCCCTCACCCTCCCCTCTCCCCTTTACTCCCTTCCTATCCTGTTACCCACACAGATGCACTGCCCCATTCCCTGTTTATAGCTTTGGCTTTTGACGTCATTTATCACTGTTGCCTGAACGTTGACTGAGCTTGGTTGTTGTTTGGGATGTTGTTGTTCAGTTAATGGATAACCATATGGTTATTGGTCAAAGACGCAATGCCCCCCCACACGGGCATTTGCCATTCAGGCCCTCCTCCTCAGTCTCACGTTGGGGATTTCCAGTTGAGGTCTACAGTTAATCTAGGCGTAAGTTTGGTATCACGAATATCTGGTTATTTCCAATGCGAACTAAGTTGAGGGCTAAGGACTGTAGAGCCCCTAAGCTGCAGCCTAACTTAATATGGAGCAGTTAGTCCCAAACTGTAAAAATCGGTGATTTCGAATCAGGTTTAACGATAATCCTCTGGTTAATGAGCATGTTAGGCCTGGGACCAAGGATAAAATTTAGACCCAGGCACACCATGGTCTAAGGACTCTAAGTTGAGGTTTAAGCAAGTCTGTCGAAAGCGATTCTTCACTGCACTACGTGAATGTTGGTATGAAGTGTGATTTCAGGGGTACATTTCCCCACCAGATCAACTTAAGTGTCCCTCTGGTTAAAGGTTGTCGTCAGGTCAGTAGGAGATGATAATTTTCCCTTTCTGGAATAGGGATACATAATTTTCTGTTCGTAAATGTGAATTGGTTTAGGGTTTCGAACATAACTAATTTGTACTGGGGCCATAGCAACCCAGGGGATGGGGGAAACCTCCCCCCCCCCTCCCTTCCCCCAACCGTCCAAGAAGACGTACAATACAGTTGGTAAATTCGATTTGCCGAGTTGCCAAGCTCGGCTAAAACTTCACTGCCAAGTACCGTTTCCGTGAATAGTGGTTAATGAATATCATCCTTCGGTCAGGTTGAAAGTAACGTTTCAGATGCTTTTTTATTAGCTTTCGTAACAATTCTGTTTCGCGTTAACACTTCTGTTTTTTTAGGGGCTGGTATCACAGTTACCTTTCGATTTTTCGCTCATTTTCAACTTTCAACTGCTATTCTCCATTTCTAATTTAAGTGGAAGACCCCAATTATATTCATTCGAAAGGTGGGACTGTTTTCTTTGCATCAAGGGCAAATAAATGGGTTTATCATTGGTTAGGTACCGAGTTACGCCCTTTTTACTAGGGGCTGGTATCACAGTTACTGTTCGATTTTTCAACTTTCAACTGCTATTCTGACGTTTGTAATTTGGGTGGATAACTCCAATTAGGTTCACTCGAAAGGTCGGAATGTCTTCCTTCGAATGAATCGAATTGGAGTCGTCCACCTAAATTAGAAACGTCAGAATAGCAGTTGAAAGTTGAAAATGAGCGGAAAATCGAACGTGACTGTTATATCAGCCCCTAAAACAAAAGGCGTATATTTTATCAACAAGTCAATCAGTTATTATTATTCCCTGACCCTGAAAACACAGTATTAGACACCAAAATTATTATCCTGTTTGTTCTATATGCAAAGATATGGCCGATATATGATTTGTCAGCCATCTTGGCCGCCATCTTGAATATTTAAATTTGTTCAAGGGTGACAAAGTGGCACCCTGCAGAATTGCATTAAGTGTCTTGAAGAAACACAAAACACCATAAAACATAGGGCGGACCTTACTTCCAGGTTTTTTGGCCCTGCTACCAGACTAGTACGCGAACTCAGAGCTAGGCTGTGCCTAGCAGGAAAAGAGCCGTTTTGTTTGCCTGTCAGCCCATCACCACCATGGCTTAAAAATATCATAGATAATGTAGAAACTAAAAATAAAATATGCTTTAAACTGTATCTCCACCAAGTTTAAAGTCTTGATAAGAATTAACTTCGCGAAAATCATACGTGTTTAAAAAAAATAAAAATTGAGTTGGCTATTTTACTTCATGTAGCCTTTCTCTGTTAGTCAGTGCCTAGAAGGCGGTTCAGTAAGGAATAACTCCTAATTGGTATTTCGGGAGAGTAATAGGGGGGAGGAAAAGTTATGATATATTAATATTTCAACACAACATCACTGCCAGGATTTAAGAACTTTCTTAAGTAAGGCAGAAACGTTAACAAAACTGAATAAAACAAAACTATATAACGATTTCTGCCAAGTTTTCGCTGTCTGAAGTCGTGAAATGTCACAAATTTCATTTACTAGTTCGTCTGCTAGCCCATTCTGCCATTGTTTTAGTTAAAGTAAAACTAAACCCTCCCATCTTAAATTTCAGTACCGTTAATTAAGACACTTAAAAAACATGCGAGAGGTACGAAAACCACTCAGGCTTTATAGTTATTACGTAGTAATATGTCTAAATCTTCATTCTAGCAGACAAATTCTTCGTTCGTGCGGTCAAGTCTCGTTCACGTGACGTCACACTTCATCACCCGTTGGCGCATGCGCCCAGGGCAAGAGAGCGCTCGGCTCTTATTCCATTCCTCACCACTACTGCTAGCAAAGAACAGCATCGCAGATTCTTTTCAAATGAAGCTCGTGCCCCCTAGTCTGCGTCTCCCTCCCCACAAGCAACAAGTGGACACGGTCCAATCGCTTATTTGCCCAGCATTTTGCGTAGAGTGGATTACCGCCTAGCTGAACGAACTTTCACGAGTCTTTGTAGGGTACTGAGTCACGGTAGGGTACGTTCTTGAATACTTTAATTTAATAAATCACGCAGAGATTGAATTTGGTTCGCGCTGCTATGGTCAGAGCGGTCCGGTCTCGCAGCCGCCATGTTAGAAGCACAAGCCGGCGCGCACTTGTTAGTATGCTACGATGACATCATTCCTCCAAGGTCCAATGTGATGAAGTGTGACGTCAGTACCATGCGAGAAAATCGCGTTTGCTGTCTCGCGCTGTGGAAACATCAAACTTATATTTTAAATTACTATTGCGTAATTAATACGAATGTTGGAAACTTCGCACAACTTGCATCCTGTTTTTTTCGTACTTAACTAACAATAGTGAAATTTAAGATGGAAGGGTTTAGTTTTCCTTTAAAACAGAATGTGAACTAAATCCGTACTTCATGAAAATCGGGTATAGCCGGCAAAATTAAAAACTGAGTTGAAAATTGAGTTGGCTGTTTGATTTGCTACAGTCCTTTTTTTATTTGTTAACCTATCACTATTACGATTTGAAGATCTTTCTGTATTAATGCAGAAACAATTCCATTTTTATACAACAAACTTGTTAAAAGTTACAAAAGAATTCGAAGGTACAATTTAAAGGACAAAAGCGACCCAAAGGACACTAAATGAGGGAAACATTACCTAACATCCCTGAATCAAGGGAGAAAAAATGAAAATGGAGCATGTCGATTTCATATTATATTTAAAAGCTTTTCTCCAATGATACCTCAAAATTGTTTTGAACAAAACTGAGTGAAAGGTTTCTCCATTATTCCCCATTTTTTTTCATTTTTCAGAAACTGGAGCATGTTGTTGCTTTAAAATGTGCAAGTTTTTTGCTGTAAACTGGCCAAAGATTTCACTAATTTTCAGCTCTCGATAGTCCATTTGAAAAATATTTCTCCCCTACTGCCATGCTTGCACACAGCAGTTCATTGGCATTCATTATATAGCCTAGACGTCCAAAATGGATCCTTAACCAATCGTCCTTAACCAATGGATCCTTAACCAATGGATCCTTAACCAATCGTCAATGTTTAGCTACGGGCCTGTTTACGTAATTTTAAACTGAAATCTGATAAATTTGGGAAGAAAATATTTTTTAAAAACTGATTCAGTAACAATTAAGTTTTTACGAAAACTGCTATCCTGAAAACCGAATAAGAAAAATCTCCAAAATTTGCTTGAAAACAATTTGATACACGAATCTGGACGTATCTTGGAGAAGCCAAAAGCGTTGATACTGTTTACACGTGATATGACGTCACTTGAAGGGTATTAACCAATCAGAGTTAGACCTCAACATGGAAATCGCCAAGATTACCCAGTACTACTTTAGGCCAAAGGTCGGGGTCTAGCTGGTACTGTACTAGTAAGTCCCTAACTTAGACTAACATTGAAATCATCAGTGATGTTAGCCCGAAGCTTAGTCCTTAGGTCGAGGTCTAGCTATGCCAGGGCTTACATTACGCCCGGTCGTGTTTAGACCTCAACTGGAAATACCCACCGTCAATTTATCGCTTTGGCTTGCGCAATCCGTACCGTGTGAAAAATAACTATCCTCTGTGCGTGACGTCATTTAAGAACTGCCTCTGCTATGACCGCGCAGAGCAAATTGTTATTCGAGGCAACAATGTGCCAAATTCAACTTCTTTTCAAGGCAATAACGTACCAGCTTCAACTTATTGACACACTCGCCCGTTTTCATTGTATAGGGGTTCTCCTTCCGGGGGACGTCGTTGCTTCATTTCTGTTATAAGACTTTGGTTTATAATTTAAGACTAGCATCGTACGCAGCTTCGCCCGAGGTTTTGTTTCGCACATGGTTTTGCTCTTCATCCCCCCCCCCCCGCATGGCTTTATTTTCTAAAGAGCAGGGCTAACAGAAGCACTGCGCCATGGGCATTCCCCGTTAAGTAACCTCCAACTCCTAGACGCACTGCCCCACACACGGGCATTTGCCATTCAGGCCCTCCTCGTCACTCTCAATTTATCGCTTTGGCTTGCGCAATCCGTACCGTGTGAAAAATAACTATCCTTCGTGCATGACGCCATTTAAGACTTGCCTCTGCGATGACTGTGCAGAGCCAATTGTTATTCGAGGCAACAATGTGCCAAATTCAACTTCTTTTCAAGGCAACAACGTACCAGTTTCAACTTCTAGCCAAAGAATTGACACACTCGCCCGTTTTCATTGTAGGGGTCTCCTTCCTGGGGTCGTTGTTGCTTCATTTCTGCCATGAGACTTTGGTTTATAATGTAAGAAGAAGATGTAATACCGATTTCATACGTAATAATTCGTCGCGTGTTGTGGCCGTACCGTACCGTGCCGCTCCAAGCCGCTCTGCACCACGGCCACGTTCCCAGCGCGACTTGATTTCACACGTAATAAATACCGAAACGTGGCCGGCCACGTTTTTCGACTGCCCTCTGACGGTCAAGCTTGGAACCCAACTACGGAAACGAAGATTAAAGCAGACCGAAGTGAAATTTTGGCAAATGTTCGTTTGGCCACCTCAACCGTATGCGAGAAAAGAAAAACTTGAAAAAAATGTTTAAGGAAGATATAAAGATAACTGTAGTTTTTGTTGTGTTTTTCCTGTTGTTGTTAGATTATAGGTTAGGTTAGTCTTCTGACAAAAAACTTCTAGGCAAAGTTTGGCATTTTAGTTCATAAAAACGGTTTAAACTTATTTTTAACCAAGAGTTACCACAATTGTTTTTGTAGCGGAAAACGTTTTTTGGCTACAATATAGGCAACAAGTAAAAAAAAAAAAAAAATAGATAACCATACGTCGGAAAGGAAAAAAAAAGTAGAGATATGAGGAATCTACACTGTTAAAATGTTCGGTTTATTTATTGGTTTGTTTATCTGTGTGCCTTTCTATTCCTCCAGAAGTAAGGCCCGTAGAAAGATAAGAGTATATTGCCAAATGAAAAATAATTAAATTACGCTTCGGATAGGCCTATTTTCATTGTTCTAATCTGATTTTTATTTACCCTGAAATACGCAAGTGAACTGCGAGTAAAGTTACCCGTGTGCGGAAAAAAAAAAACCCGGGCAAAAATTCAAAAAAAAAAAAAAAATTGTGTTGCCGTTTTTGTTTTGTTTTTTTCTGTTGTTGTTGGTAAGGTCAAGTTAGTTGCCTTGGTAAAAAAATTCAACAAAGAACGACCTGCCTACCGCTTTTCTCTTTTGATCTTTTTTTTTTCACAACCCTTTTTTTTCAATCGGCTGGTTTTTTTTTCTCCATTTGTTGTTTTTTTAAAGATTAAAAAAACTTTTCTCAGAACTAGGCCACCAGAGAGTTATTAATAATTCTGTTTAAACAAGTTTGCATTCAAAGGGTTGTGTTAGCTTTAAGTACCGTTATGTAACCTCATTAACTTTTTTTTCGCAAGCATCAGTTTTCCTATGTGTTGTCGCGATGCTATTAAAGAAATAGATGTTTGGTGAAAATAGGTAGCACTTTTTACAGGTCCTCTCCGTTTGGTTTTGTGGCCAATTCTTCCGCTACAAAGATTCTGACTTTAGGCCTACACGTTTGTCGACGCTTTCTTAATTTGTTAGTCAAAAACTTCAAGTTTAAAGCTATGTTTATTAGTCGTAGTCTGATTTGATTAGATCGTCAGTTTGTTTTGGGGGCGAACAGCGCATTGCATTATGGGGTCGCAGGCCGTTTCGTCATTTCACGCAGCGCGGCACGGCACGCATCGGATTTCAGACGTAATAATTAAAGCGAACCGCTCCGCTCCGTCCAGTACCGAACCGCGCGGGCCACGTTTTGAAACGTGGCCAAGCTGGAGCGCAAAATCACGGCCACGTCCGGCAACGTTCGGTTTATTTATTACGTGTGAAATCAAAATGCACGGTTCGGAGCGGCACTGCACGCTTTATTTATTACGTGTGAAATCGGTATAAGACGTGCAAGCAAAGGAATGCACGAAGAAATATCTTTTGACACAACAAACCAGCCACAAGCCTACTTAATTAGTGAGTAAAAATTTGGTACGTCCTCGCGCACCTGGCAAGCAAGCTGTAAGCGTTAACGATATTTCTGCCACTAGATGGCGCACGGTTAAATCCTTATACTCTACCATGGTGCCATCTAGTGGCAGTATTATCGTTAACCTTTATAGCCGCTTCCAGATGCACGAGGACGTACCACTCTTTTTATTCAAAGATTAACGAGCCACGTGGCTTGTTTGTTGTGTTAAAAGATGTTTCTTTGTGGATTCCTTTGCTTGCTGTACGCAAGCGCTAGAGAGAACTAGATAGCGCTAGATGGTACTAAAATGCGCAAACTTTCGTTTGGTGCAACCCGCCTTTAATTGTAAAAATGGCACGTTTTCCTGCAGCGGCGTAGTCAGGGAAAAAAATTGGAGGGGTGAACCAAGCCAGCTATGGGGTCAGAGGGAGCACAGTTAGCTCCAGCAGCATGACCAGTACATTTGCCATATCCAGCTCCATGAAGATACTTTTTTCATATGTTCTCGCGGAATTTGTGTAGCATTGTCACAAGTTTATAAAATGGCATGACCAAGTTCTGTGAAGATTTTTTGTTTCCAATGGAGGTATTGGGTTGGCCTCTGGCTCTCTCTTCCCCACCCATGCGCAACAGTTTTCCACCGAAAGTGTTGAGCGAAGTGAACAAAATTCTCTAAATCAAGCTGCCAACCGGAAGAAAGTTAGAAAGGGAAAGTTAAAAAAGCCTATCAAACGACCAACAAACACACGACCAAGTTGGCAAAGGTTAGTCACCTTTCCTTTCTTTTGCCGCCTAAAGTTTTAGCGCGAGCCAATGGCATGCTCAGATTTTAGTGGGGGGGGGGGGGGGGGGGGGGG
>JAHWFP010144957.1:233147-243944 GCA_023313725.1 Lithobius niger
CCAATCGAAACTACTCTCGCCCTTAATTCAACCAACGTTATTGAATAAAAATGAAAGAATAAAAAAGTCTCCGTTTTTTTTTTTTTGGCTGGTATCAAAAGAAAAGGGGCGGAGATTTGGACCTCTTGTTAACTGCTTAACCCAAGCATTCACTCATTGAGTGGATTCTCATTAGTTTGTGACTTTTACAATGGCATTTGTTTTTACAACATGTGTACTTTTACGGTTAGTGCTAGAGGTGTAGGCGACTTTAGGATGGAAGGAATCGTTTAGATAAACACGATGGGGAGAGTGTTACTAATTTTCCTGGCAGTAAGCGGCGAATATGAAAAAGGTTCCGAAGTCTATCAACAGATGGTAAGCGGAAAAAATATCCCCGGAAGAAATATCCCCTGGAAAAAATATCCCCGGTAAAAATATCCCCGGTAAAAAATATCCACGGAAAAAATATACCCGGAAAAAATAAAAAATGAATTTGGGGCAATATTAAAACACCTTCTTTAAGAGTATCTAGTCGTAATTTATACCATTGTCACGTATAACACGTCTGGTGGTGGACCTCTGTTTGTACTCCATTCCCCTAACAAAAAAATAAGGAAAGTGGTAAGGAATGAAACCTATCTTTCTAATAACTACTTCGAGTATTATTAACGTGATAGGTATATTAGTGGCATACGCAGGAAAATATTTGGAGAGCAGCCCAGTTCGATTCCCCAACCCCCTATCTTTTCCATTGAACACGAACGTTTGTTTAAAAAATAAGAATAAAACAAATTAATGCTAACCTCACCGCCAAGAAAATTTAAGTTGAAGGGGAATAAACTGGCACGGCGGGGGGAAAGGGGGTAATCGGTATCACCCCCCCCCCCCCCCATTAACTCCCATACCGGAGTTATACGTTCTTGGGGACCTTAGGGGCATTTCCGTCTTTCATTTTGGTACCTTAGGAACGTTTTAGTTCTAAAAATCCAAAAAAAGTTAAAAAACACTAAAAGATCAGAAACTTCTCCTGCCTTGTATGACATCGGTATTAGTGAGCTAGTCCATGATTAATATTCAACAACTTCCCCGCCCCTACCCCTTAAAGTGGCACTATCACAAATTTAAAGTAAGCACAATCTGGCAACATTTAGCACAGTCCAGTACCATCTAGCACTTGCTTGCACCAAGCGGAGTATTGCACTACGGCATTTCTTTCATTGAAACAGACAAGCCACGACCTCCTTAATTATTCAGTGAACATTTGGTCTGTCCTCGTGCACCTGGGAGCAAACTTTACAGGTTAGATGACGCCACGGTATTTTCGTTCCTTTTCAATCGGTGATAGTACTACTTTAATGTCGTCCATTCCACAGTGGTACTATGGTAGGGTAGTCCGTAAAACGCATGCTGCGGTAGGGGTATCCATAAATCGTGCTATGGTAAAGCAGTCCGCAGAATTAAGTCGTACGACCAATAAGAAACCATTACGACTGCAGGGGATATGTTTTCCGGGGATATTTATATTGGGATATTTTTACGGATATTTTTACTGGCGATATTTTTCCGGGGATATCTTTTCCTAGATTCCAACAGATGGCACCACGTAAAGCAAGCAAAGGTCATCAAGCGGCGAAGTTTCCAAAGTCTGTCAAAGGATGGCGCCACTTGCCACAACCAAAGGAATCACACAGGGAAGCTACGAATCTTCATAAAAAAAATTGTCCGTTGTGTTATTGTGAAAGTTCTCGTTACCATACGAGTCACAATTCAGAGAACTAGTTTCCCCGGCGTAACATAATTGAGCCGATCCCACATGCATGAGCAAAATACTTTACTGGGGAGCATGAAATGAAAATGAATGGGCGAAACCTTCCCTCTTCGAGCCTCTATTCAACTCCCCCCCCCCCCATTCCCCCATTTTCTCCCCCTGTCCTTTTTCAGTGGAGGGCAACGTAGTGTGGCTGAATTTCCTGTTTCTCCGTTTTGATACCAAGCGCGAAAAGCCCGCCATAACGATCGGACATGCAGTGATTGTTACACAACCAACTTCGAAACTTTTCAACTCGACTCTAAAAGTCAGCATTATTGAAGCAATATTGTGTTTGTTTCTAAATGTTAGAGCCATATCCGTTTTCATTGTCGGCCGCTCGCCCTTTTTCTTTGCTACCGTGCCAAGAATGAACCTGCTCGTCCTCTTGGTGATTGTTCCTTAGCCGGCATTATTGAAGCTTACCTTGTTTAAGCCTGATCCTTCAAGTCTGCCCAAATAGCCAAATATAGATACTCCCAGTTTCGACATCGCAGTACTATACTACAACTAGGGGAAGCCCGTGCTACGCACGGGTGGTGTTTGATGCACCGTTAAAAACACTGGGACGATTTCCTTCCTCATGTGTTTGTTACGGAATGCGTGTATCCCGTCTATGTGTTTTTGCGTACCCTGGCTAGCAAACGGTGTTTTTCGTTTGCTTCACTCTCTCATTGAGCGTATCGCTTGTTCTGGAGTCCATACACTTCCATTACATATGATTCGTTCGTGCATAAATGATTTGAATAGGCGTTTGTACATGTGAAATAAATAAATACATCTTTGTGCATGTGAAATAATAAATACGCGTTTGTATACCGGAAATAAATAATCACGCCTTTGTACACCTGAAATAAATAAATAGGCATTGGAGACATTGTAAGGAAGGATTAAACAAACGAAGCTTCAACAATTAGCAAGAGGATGGACTCATTCTTCGCGGACTCATTCTTCGCACGGTAGCAAAGGAAAAGGGCGAGCGACCGACAATGAAAACGGATATGTGCTCTATCAATTACTTGCGGGCGTCTTGTGGCGGCTGTCTTGTGGCCGTGTCGTTGCCGTCCATCCTACGCGACAACTCGATTAATAAACGAAGCTTCAACAATCAGCAAGAGGGCGAGCGGGCTCATTCTTCCCACGGTAGCAAAAAAAAAGGGCGAGCGACCGACAATGAAAACGGATATCTGCTCTATCAATTACTTGCGGCCGTCTTGTGGCGGCCGTCTTGTGGCTGTCCATCCTACGCGACAACTCGATTTTCTGGCGGCCGTCTTGTGGCTGTCCATCCTACGCGACAACTCGATTTTATTAATAAAGAATGCTTGTAACAATGCAACCTTCATTCTAGGACTGGGGTACTGAGATCGACAAGGGGCCAGCAGCGCACAACAAAGAACGAATCGTGCTGAAGTTCTTTTGCTCAGAAAGCTCACAACGCGACTGTGCGTACAACAATGTTTGCACAAAAAAACTAATCCTAATGCCGATTTTCCCTTTCAGAGAACAAAGACGATGTTGCAATAACAATAACAGTGACAGTGAATACGCTTTTCAATTGTTACGCGACTTGGTGATAAATAGGTTATTACCCGCTTTTCTCGTACTGAGCTCAACAATGGCTCGGCCCCTGCGGGGCTTCGACATTGTTACTCTCAGTACTCAGATTCCTGCATTTTGAACGTGGAAATTCTGTTATCAAACACGGTGATAGCTGTGTACGTATATTAACACTGGCGATAGCCAGTGTTAGTAAGGGTCGACCTAGGATCTCTGTGTTAAACTTTCAACTTTGAGAGCTTATAACTCCGTCAAAATTAAACATTTTTAAACCAAATTTGGAATCTAGCCTTGACTAGTCAAGGCCTGTCTGCAGTCCAAAAATTGTGAAATTCGGGCGAGCCAAACCCGAGATACAGAGAGGGGCCAAATAGACAACTTCTTGTTCTTGGTCTTGTTCTTGGTTTTGTTCTGGGGATGTACCTTTCGTCTGTCCTCTCTACAGGTCAAACCATTTGTCCTATGAAGCCGGTTCTTAGCTCATTTTACAGGTATTGCTATGTAGATGTGCCCTTTCCATAAGGCATTTTCTAATTGGTCAAGTGGTTCAGGGGTTATGGAGCTCTAAACGACCAGATTGATTGTTTTACATTGTTTTAAACATTGTTATTATGCAACAATGCTAATTAGCAAACGCCAGCTGCAAGACTGAAGATTAAAGGATTTTTTTTCTATTTTATTCAGAGTCAGCCTTGGGTCTGTGTTAAACTCTCAGTTTTACAGTTTAGCTGCAATTCTAAAAGTAACACGAATTAATAAACAAAAACGGAACGTTAAATGTTTAGAGTAAGGGTCTAAAAGTCAAAACCTAGAAGGAACACGGACAAGGTTTGACAGTAAGGGTCTAGGTGTAAAATTTTGTAAGAGGCTGGTAAGCATTAGACCCTTACTACCCGGTGGTCAGAAATAAAAACATTTTCACGAAAAACTGGAAATCCTCCCATGTGATGATCCAGTGGTAGTATGGTATAGGTTTACTGCTTTACTGTATGTTGAAAATTATTTTTCGATTTAGTAACATTGCGGGGTATTCGCAGCAGAGAGCATTACTGGTTATCCTCTGTAGTAAATCTACGAAATATAATAAAAAAAAGTCTAAAGCATCAAAAGACACAAAATGCCAAACTTCATAAGAAAATTATGTTCTTTAAGTTCCATAACAATATTCTAAGAACAAAGAAAATCTGCTACAATCGTTCATACACACTTTCTGTCCAAATAGAGTAGAACTATAAGCTAACCACCGGGTAGTAAGGGTCTAATGCTTACCAGCCTCTTACAAAATTTTACACCTAGACCCTTCTGTCAAACCTTGTCAGTGTTCCTTCTAGGTTTTGACTTTTAGACCCTTACTCTAAACATTTAACGTTCCGTTTTTGTTTATTAATGACTATAATGACTGAAGTCCTCTCCCCAGCAAAACTAAAACTATTAATTTCTCCGTTTCTATTCAATATTCGACCAAACTTGGCCAGATAGTAGATAGCAACTTTTCCCAACTTTACACCAACTTTTATGCAATTCCGTGCAAGAGTAAACGTAGGGAGCCACACGTAAATTTGAAAACTGTTCACTTGTTGTTGTTGTTGTTCTTGTTGTTCTTGTGTGACACGGTTTCAGAAAAAACTACTACACCTACCTAAAATCTGAAACATGATCTGAGCCAAAAATTTCCCTGGGCTTCAACCTTACAGGGACCACTTTTTCGATTGGTCGATCCATTCCGGAGTTAGGGGACCCTAAACGATCATTTTGATTGTTTTACATTGTTTTAACCATTGTATTTAGGGAACAATGCCACTCATCAAACTCCAGATTCATTCTTCGTGCACGTGTTATGTCTTTGCTAGAAAATTGATTGTTGAACGGTAAAATGAACGGTAACGCTCATTAAACCCTTTGAACCCCTTTTAAGCCATTTGAAGGGTAAAATGAAAGAATCAGTGTTTCAGCTAAACGCATACATTTTTAAACCAAATTAAGCTGCCTTCGACCTCGAAATTGACAGCTAAAAACGATAGAATTGCGTATTTATTTCGCAGATGCAGGCTTTCATAGCTGACTTGAATTGTTTCAAGTGGCCAGCAACAATCGACTGCATGCATAAACCTTTGTAGCGCGACGCCATAGCCGTAAAAAAGGTACACGGATTACAAACAAAAACGTCAAGTGTACCGTAAAAAAAGGGTTATATGATTGAATTTTCACTTGTTAAAATGTACACGGATAAAAATTGATGATTTTTTAATTGAAATAATCAAATGTATAATTGAGAAAATTGCATCTGTTTAAGTGCTGTTGTGCTTTATGTAGCATATATTTAAAACGTAAAAGCACAACAGCATTAAACAGATGCAATTTTCTCAATTGTACATTTGATTATTGCAATTAAAAATCATCAATTTTCATCCGTGTACATTTTAACAAGTGAAAATTCATATAACCCCTTTTTTACGGTACACTTGACGTTTTTGTTTGTAATTCCGTTATTCTGTTATATGACAAAACGGAAACTTTTGGGATTAGTTTGAAATTTGTTATTTTTTCGCTTTTTTAATGCGGTGTAATTTTGAAGCTCCACTTGAAACTTGCAGGGATTTAGCAATTTTAGTTATCTGTACAGCAAAAGCTGGGAAGACACTTTGTCCGTCCATCGCGTGTTTTAGTGGTACTAAGTGGGCTTTAAAAACACGACAAATTAATACCTAAGAAGTTTTCTCGACGCAATTCAATGAAATAATAACATTTGATTGCCGGATTTAACCACTACAAGAAGACACGCAACCTTAAAAAAACAAAAGGATTTCCTTATCGACACTCATTAGCATCTCGACACCATGTTGTTTGAATGAATAGGCTTAAGACGAACCCCATTCTTAGTTAGCTTCTGCTTACGAAATTAAAACGGCATTTAAAATTTATGCATGAAAACTGACAATTACGCTGAATATCCATAACTAGGCTTTTTTAACTGGTAATTGTGATGGTTACTACTTTTAGATTATATTAGGGACGGAAAAGCCAAAGGCTCAACAAGAGTTAAATAAATACAGATACAAACCTATTTACGTTGCCTTTTGGACTTAAATGTCCGACTGCCGAGTGGGGAATCGAACCCACGACCTTAGAAACCAAAGGCCAAGGTCCTGCCGCTGAGCCATACTGACACAGCCAAAAAGGAAACGTCCATACGCAGCATTTAACACGTGCATATATAATACATATAAACATACACTATCCATTCGCCACTGGAGGGACGCTTCTTTGCTGCGCCACACTCCAAGTGAAACGAATGGAACACTTGAAACGTGAAATAAGGATTAAGGACGAAAAAGACAAAGGGTCTACAACCGTTAAAATAAATACAGATGCAAACCTATTCACGTTGCCTTTTGGACTTGTATGTCAGACTGCCTGTGCGGGGAATCGAACCCACGACCTTTGAAACCAAAGACCGAGGTCGTACCGCTGAGCCATACTAACACGGCCTATGGCTTTTAGCGGTAGGCCCACGACCTTGGTCGTGAGTTCGACTTCCCACTCACGCAGTCCAAAAGGCAACGTAAATAGGTTTGTATCTGTATTTATTTAACTCTTGTTGAACCTTTGGCTTTTCCGTCCTTAATATAATCTAAAAGTAGAACCATCACAATTACTAGTTTAAAAAGCCTAGTTATGGATATTCGGCTTAATTGTCAGTTTATATACCTAATTTTTACCTGCCGTTTTAATTTCGTAAGCGGCAGCTAACGAAGAATTGGGTTCGACAGTAAGCCTATTCATTCAAGCATCATGGTGTCGAGATGCTAATGAGTGTCGATAAGGATATCCTTTTGTTTTTTTTAAGGTTGCGTGTCTTCTTGTAGTGGTTAAATCCGACAATCAAATCCGCAATTTTATTTCATTGAACTGCGTAGAGAAAACTTACTAGGTACAAGGAAAACAATGATGTTTTAATTTGTCGTGTTTTTAAAGCCCACTTAACTTGTTACCACTGAAAAAGGCGACGGACGACAAAGTGGTTGCCGGATTTAACCACTACAAGAAGACATGCAACCTTAAAAAAACAAAAGGATTTCCTTATCGACACTCATTAGCATATCGACACCATGTTATTTGAATGAATAGGCTTAAGACAGAAGATTAAAATTGCAAAATCCCTGCTAGTTTCAAGTGGAGCTGCAAAAATTACACCGCATTGAAAAAGCTAAAAAATAACAAATTTCAAACTAATCCCAAAAGGTTCAGTTTTGTCATAACAGAACTGCCACGTTCAAAATGCAGAAACGCTTCAAAAACACCAACAACAACATGATAATTAAAACACAGCCACAGCGAAACTGCGATGTGCCTAGGCTATCTGCTACATTGTAAATATTCATAAATATTACAAACAAAAACATCAAGTGTGCCGTAAAAAAGGGGATATACGATTGAATTTTCACTTTTTAAAATGCACGGATAAAAATTGATGATTTTTCATTGAAATAATAAAATGTACAATTGAGAAAATTTCATCTGTTTAGGGGCTGTTGTGCTTTACGTTTTAAATATATGATTGGTAAAGCACAACAGTACCTAAACAGATGGAATTTTCTCAATTGTACATTTTATTATTTCAATGAAAAATCATCAATTTTTATCCGTGTTCATTTAAACAAGTGAAAATTCAATCATATATCCCCTTTTTTTACGGCACACTTGACATTATTGTTTGTAATCCGTGTACCTTTTTGGAGCTTGATTTACCTAATCAAGCTCCTATATGCTAGCAAGCGAAGTCGGCGTGGTATGACTCCGCATCACCCGAGGCATGGCCACCTACAGTAAAGGCCGTATCATCTTTACCTTCCACAATGCTCCGCTAGAAGGCGAAACAAATACCTACACAACAAGTTTGCCAAGTGGCGTCATCCGTTCGTAGAATTTGGCACCCTCGTGGGTTAATTTGAAATTTCGCCGATTGGTGTGGAGATGGCAGCACTTAGCAAACTTACACTTGCTTCTATGTCAATTATTGATTTTAGTTGCATTTTTTTGGTCTGATACGATACGGCCTTTAATGTAGGTGGCTTTTCCAAGACCGCTTTTCCTAAATAAATTGGACTGTGCATGCGCCGACTCTGACGTCAGTTGTGTTCTTTGTTGCATCATGTATTTGTTATCTCTAATATCAACATGGCTGTCGTTGTCAATCCGACTCTGGACCACGAATGGACGCAACTCTGGACCACCTGGACTAACAAACTAGTGAATACTTATTATGAAACGTAAGTGGGACTACTCCGAACGTAAAAATTGTATTCTAGTGTATTATGCTACAATTGGCAATGCGGAATTTAAGTTAGGATCAACATTTATCCCCGCCGATGATTTTCCCAATATTCTGCACGCCGTTGCTCATGAAAAATAATTTCGGAACGCTGCCGCTGGCCGCCGCCGTTAATTTTTCGGCACGCCACGCCACTAGGTAGTTTTGCATTTTAATTCAAAATTACAGTTTTGATTTTTTAACGAGTTTTTCACGATCTGAAGAACCTTAAAAACAAAAAAAAAAAGGTAAGAAAGATTAAAATCCTTACCGGGCCGGAAGGGCACCTTATTTTTTTTTCCGTAAACAGTTCCGATAGGCGGGTTGTTATTGTCAGTTTCGTGCAAGAATTTCATAAAGAAATACATAAACTGCTTATGCAAAAAATCGCAACATTATTATTTTCATAGACGAAAGACAAAGCTCTCTATTGGGTGGTTCGTATAGGCGGGTTGTTATTGTCAGTTTCGTGTGGTTTTGTTGTTATTGTCGGTTAGGTTAGAAAAGTTTCATACTGAGGTAGTTAACTAGACTGGAAGAAAAAACCCCAAAAATAACTTTCAATGGCAAATGTTGAGATATTTTGGCACTGGGCGGTTTTACCTTTATTTTGGCATGCTGAATCCGAATCTGCCCGGTGCCAGGTCGAATTTCTCCTCCCAAGCCCGGAATCCAAGATGGCGTCCAAAAATGGCGACCAAAAAACATATTTTTGCTTCTAGCGCCTAAACCGTTCATCCAATCAAAACAAACTGG
This sequence comes from Lithobius niger, assembly GCA_023313725.1. Lineage (NCBI taxonomy): Eukaryota > Metazoa > Arthropoda > Chilopoda > Lithobiomorpha > Lithobiidae > Lithobius > Lithobius niger. The sequence goes on from JAHWFP010144957.1 coordinate 242,564, forward strand.
TTACCAATTGTGTTCAGAATAACATTTCCTTCAGAAAACGTTCTATGCATATTTTTCGTAAACTTAACCCTTCTGGCCGAAAATCGTCATTTAAAATTCTATTAGGCCATTTATGTATGCTAGGGATACAACAGCACACATGTGTATTATTAATTAAGAACCACTAACATAATTGGGCTTAAAAGAAACGTGAAGATGTATATTTTGCGGCAAGGGTAATTTAAACGATTTGTTTTAATTAGAATCTAAGCTATGACAGTTTATCTACATTGTAGCGCTTTGATTTTTGGGTCGTTTTACGATAAGTTCAATCTTTAAACTGGTGCAGTAGTCTTTCTAAATTAATTAAATGGATGTAAGTAGGCTTAAATGAAAGATGACGATGTACATTTTCCAAAAAGGGTAATTAAAACGATTTATTTTAATTAGGTGTTAAGCTACGGTAGTTTAACATCATGTAGTGCTTTGATTTTTGTATTGTTTTACGATAAGTTTCATCTTCAAAGTAGTTCAGTAGTCGTTCTAAATTGGAAAATACATACCTTCGGCTTTCACACAACCCTAATCACATCCATTTATCTGAATAAGAACTGCTACTACAGCAGTTTAAAGATAGTACTTGCCGTAAAATGACGCAAAAATCCAGGTGCTACAACGTAGATAAACTTCCATAGCTCAGCTTCTAATTAAAATAAATCGTTTTAATTACCCTTGTTAGAAAATATATATCTTCATCTTTCATCTAAGCTTAATCACATCCGTTTAAATGAATTAGAACGGATACTGCAACAGTTTAAAGGAGGAACTTGTTGTAAAACAACCCAAAAACCAAAGCGTTACAATGTAGATAACCTGTCGTAGCTTTGCTCCTAATTAAAATAAATCATTTTAATTACCATTGTTGGAAAATATACATCTTCATCTTTTATTTAAGCCTAATTACATCCATTTATATAATTTAGAAAGACTACTGTGGCAGTTTAAAGATGGAACTAATCGTAAAATGACACACAAATTAAAGGGCTACAATGCAGATAAACTGGCGTAGCTTGGTTCCTAATTAAAATAAATCATTTTCATTACCCTTGTTGGAAAGTATGTATCTTCATGTTTTATTTAAGTATAATCACATCCATTTATCTGAATTAGAACCGCTACTGCAGTAGTTTAAAAATAGAACTTGTCGTAAAATGACGCAAAATTCAAAGCACTACCACAAAGATAAACTGCCATAGCTTAGCTCCTAATCAAAATAAATCATTTTCATTACCCTTGTTTGAAAGTACATATCTTCATCTTTCATCTAAGTCTAATCACATCCATTTATCTGAATAATAACCGCTACTGCAGCAGTTTAAAGACAGATTTTGCCGTAAAATGA
>JAHWFP010144957.1:243954-256379 GCA_023313725.1 Lithobius niger
TATAAGTTTAATCACATCCATTTATCTGAATTAGAACCGCTACTGCAGCAGTTTAAAGATAGAATTTACCGTACAATGACGCACAATTCAAAGCGCTACAACGTAGATAAACTGCCGTAGCTCAGTCTCTAATTAAATAAATCGTTTTAATAACCCTTGTTGCAAAATATACAGCTTCACCTTTCATTTAACCCTAATTATGGTAGTGGATCTTAATTAGAACTAACATTCCAGTTGTTTAAAGTCAGGTATTATAATACACATATATGCGCTATAGTATCTATAGCATGCATAAACGGCTTAATAGAACTTAAATGACGAATTTCAGTCAGAAGGGTTAATTTTACGAAAAATACAAGTAGAAATTTTTCTGAAGGAGATCTTATTCTAAACATAATTGATAACCTGTTTATTTTCGATAGGATGAACAGTTCAGGCGCTAGAAGCAAAAGACTGTTTTTTGGTCGCCAGTTTTGGACGCCATCTTGAATTCCGGGCTTAGGAGGAGAAATTCGACTTGGCACCGATTTGGAATCAGCATGCTCAAATTAGTTTAAAATCGCCCGGTGCCAAAAAGTCTCAACTTTATCGTTGAACTCATTTTAGAGCCTCTTTTCTGGGAAAAGTCGTCCTGTCTACACTAGTTGGGGTTTGGCATTTCATACTGGGGCACTTAATTGGTTAGGTTATGTTAATGATGATTTAACGAGTTTCCGCAATTTGGGACCAATTTGTAGTGCCTTCCGTGAAAATTAAAGGTAGGCTTTTTTTCTCTTTTTTTCCGAATTTCGGGCCATATGCGTAAAGGGAACATGGGAAGAACACGGGCTCTCGTCCGAGTTTTTTTTCATGGACTAAGAATTACCTGCCGAGTAATGTTTTCCTCTTCCATTTTTGGGGGAAAACGCACCGTTTGGCCGTGGTGCGCTGCGCCAGAAAGCATGAAACTGGGCGAAAGTCCGGCAAGTGAAACGCCAAACCCCAACCAGTTCATTACCTCAAGTGAAATGCCGAAGCCGGTTCCTAACCTAACCGACAATAACAACAAAACCACTCGAAACTGACAATAACAACCCACCTATCTGAACTGTTTACGGGAAAAAAAAATCAGCTGAGAACACAGGATGAAAACGGCCTCTCGTCCGTCAGCGCAAAGAGTGTGGCTTTCAATAATTTCTGACGGCCAAACGAAGCCTTTGCCCCAAAAATTTTATGGGAAAATATTGTTCAGTTGATCATTTTACGTCATTCTAGCTCAACGATAGATCAATCGGTGAGGAGCCCTTATTCTTCCCATAAGCCGCGTAAAGTAAACTTGTTCCCTCTATTGTTTATTTTACTATCGTAAGTGATCGTGGAATGAATTTATAATTCTGCCTTTATTCCGTTAGCTACGCACCTAGTATGCACTATCACGTTGTCTCACATGTTACACTAAATAATCGATTATACAATAATTACCTGATTAGCAGGAGCCACATAACTACACAAATTACCAATACGCATAGAATCCTAGGACAGCCTTCCCGCGAACCGTTAAGTAGCCGCCATTTTGTTTCAGTGATTTGCTAATAGTCCAACAACAGATAAAATTCCGTTTTCCGTGCATGTTGTCAAAACCTGAAATAAGCTGGGCCAGTTCCGGTTCAACTTTTTTTTTTCATACAGAAACATAAATGACAAAAATTTTAAGTCAAGGACCTACAACCCTTCATATGCAAACGATTTAGCCATAAACTGTTCAATAACAACGCCTACATTTTGCTGGCACGTCTTCTTATCGAAATCATGAAAAATCGACTAATATTTCAGTCACTTCCGGCCATACGATAAGAGTGATAGGCATGACCCGTTCAAATAAACGACTGGAGTGGGACGAAACGTCATTTAACAATAGCTCACTACGCAAGCCCCTTTTTCTCCCCGACTGTATTTCAATAACTGCTTTATGCATTACATGCATAAACAGTTAAAAAAGGTAAGAAAAATTAAAATCCTTGAAATAGCAAAACGAAACTCAAAACAAAGAAATGTGCTGAAGTACTTACTCGTCATAGTGTGCTAGTTATTTTTCACATTCGTGCAATGAGATTGGAGGTGTTAATGTTTTACATTTTTAACAATTCTGCTACAGCTCAACAACCAGCCCTCAGTCGGTTTGCATGCATAGCATTCCCATCAAAGACCATAGCCATAAGTTACATTTATTTCTAACAACAATAACAATTCCTAAACATTGTGATCATTCTGACTACCACAGGGCCTCGTCACAAAATATATGTAGAATAGCGTTTTTTGTGGTTGTTGTAGTTATGTTTTATTTTTCGTCCCGTTAAGTAAAACTAGGGTGCCGGTAACAGAAACTGCATACTGTTATTTAAACCCAAAAAATTTAGCATAAATAAGTCTAATCTAACTACCCTTCTTCCCGCCATACAAAAATATCTTACATTTTCGCTTTTTTGGGGTGGAGAGGGAGGCTGGTAATCCCCATCCCACCACTGCCGTCCATTGAACATTCAAGCCTTAGCTTGCAAATTTTCACAACAATATGTGCTATCACATATGCCGTACAAAATCAAGCTCCATAGATCACAGTTGTGTTCTTGTTTACAGCTATGGCGTCGCGCTACAAAGCTTTATGCATGCAGTCGATTGTTGCTGGCCACTTTGACACAATTCAAGTCAGCTCTGAAAGCCTGCATCTGCGAAATAAAGATGGTATTCTATCGTTTCTAGTTGTTCGTAGCTTAGTTTGGTTTAAATGTATATCGTTTAGCTGAAACACGGATTCTTTCCAAGGGGTTTTAGCGAGCGTTAACTGCACCCGGTCATCTGCCCGACGAAGCCCTAAGGCCCTATGTCTGCAACACCCGGAATGGATTCTCAGGAGGTCACCAACCCAAGTACCAATCGGGGCCAATGCTGCGGATTCTTTCACGAAAGATTTATTTGAGGCCCTGGCCCTAGACTGTACACCCCAATCATCCGAAAATACAACATCAATACAAATCAGCCATCAAATCATATTAAATCACACAAATCAAACCATTTAACTTAAATCAGCTTAAATCACAGTTCTCACAGTTCTCACTACGGCGCTGAAGCACCTCCCTTGACCCACTTTCTCTTTCCCATTTAGGGAAAGTTCCAGTGGGCTTGTTTCACTCTTTCACTCACAAAATCACACCAGTGCACAGGTCACATCACATCACCGCTGCACCGCCTTGACCCACTTTCTCTCTCCCATTTAGGGAAAGTTCCAGTGGGCCAAATTAACACCTCCACTCACAGAAACTGCACTAGTACAGGAGCACAAGTCTCTCCACACGGACCCACTTTCGTTTACCATGAACGTTTCATACACTTTCCACTCACGAAGTCAAACCGACTTAAACAACCATGGCACTAAAGGACCACTCGGGCCCACTATCTCTCTCCCATTTAGGGAAAGTTCCAGTGGGCCCATTTCACACTCTGGCAGTTCCGCAGTATCTGTCTGAGGCCAATCTGCAATACTCACTTCCTTGCACGCCGCAGCAGGCATCAAATCCACAAACACATCTTACAGAGAGAGGGGGAAGGGAGGGGAGGGGCACTACACGCTTACTCTTGACTCTCCACAAAACCTGGCTATGGCCCGCAACTTGACCAACGGTGCCTGTCCCCGTGTGAGCGACAACAACTCTTGCAGCGTTGCATGTTCCCACAACCAGGACGCTAACCTCTTATGCTGAACAGTACTTTCTGCAACGCAGCAACACATGTTCCGGAGTCTCTTCCACCAGACATGCCTGACACAAAGGTGATCTAACCCACCCGTACCGGAAGTGATGCGCACACAGCAGTGTATGACCAATACGTAGCATGGAAATTGTCCTTGCAACCCTGTAGCCCAGCTTATCTATAATGGTCTTCGAGGAACAATGCGGGTGTAAAGTGTAGAAGTTCCTCGCAATTCCCACCGAGTCCCATTGAACCTGCCACATTTGCCACGACCACGTTCGCACAATGGGTCGACGCATTCGCACCGAAAGAACTGGGGTGACCTCTGCACAGTCCCCGCGGATTGCTTCCCGAGCTAATCCATCTGCTAATACATTCCCGTGCGTCCCACTGTGGCCCCGTGTCCACTGGAATGCAACAACGCTTGAGAGTGAATCGGTCTTCAGCACAAACGATGGCAATTCCAGATCTGTTGCCACGTCTAACGCTACTGAAATCGCCAGTAACTCACACAACATACTGGAAGTTACCGATGACACCCATCGCCTCACTGCAAGTTTCAACGAAGGGACAGCCACACCAATCCCATCCATCTGCTCCAGCACCTGATACGACGCATCACAGAATATCTCGCACTCTGTAACGTTTTGACCAAAAATGCAGTTCACCTCCGGACACCATCTCCAAGGAGCATTTGGTGAAGTACACGCAACCGGTAACTCCGTAACCATTTCACCCTTCAACAATCGACTTTTTAGCAAAGACATACCACGTGCACGAAGAATGGATATGGAGTTTGCAGAGTGGCATTGTTCCCTAATTACAATGGTTAAAACAATGTATAACAATCAAAATAATCGTTCAGGGACCTGTAACTCCGTAATGGCTCGACCAATCGAAAAGTGAGGATGAAGCCCAGGGAAATGTCTGGCTAAGATCATGTTTCAGATTTTAGGTAGGTGCAATAGTTTTTTCTGAAACCGTGTCACACAAGAACAAGAACAACAACACCAACAAGAAGTGAACAGTTTTCAAATTTTCATGTGGCTCTGTACGTTTACTCTTGCACGGAATTGCATAAAAGTTGGTATAAACTTGGGAAAAGTTGCTATCTACTATTTGGCCAAGTTTGGTCGAAATATATTGAATAGAAACGGAGAAATTAATAGTTTTAGTTTTGCTGGAGAGAGGAATTCAATCACATATATACATCATGGTAGTTCCAAAGTTAAAAAAAAGTACTTCGAGTTTTAATAAGATTAAAACCGGCCAGCAAATTCAAACGAATAACAGTGATCCCTCTTAGCTTCAAAAGATAAGAAAGATTCAATGATTCAAGTCGATCCCCAACATTCAAACGAATCGAAACAATCCAAAGTATAAAATGATTCGTGAAATTAAAGATTCAAAATGAATCAAAGATTCAAACGATTCACACCGATCCTAAGCATAAAAAGTCACAGATATTAAAATAATTCAAAACAACTCCAAGATTCAAACGAATCGCAACGATCCTGAAACATGAAATGAGTCGTAGAAATTAAAAAGATCCAAACTGACCCCAGGACTCTAAAAACACAACGATCCCATAAGCATAAGATAAGAGTTGCAGATATTCAAAAGATTCAAGACTACCCCAAAATTCAAACAAATCACAACGATCCATAAGCATAAGAGTTCAAGATAGTAAAAAGGTCCAAAACAGCCCAAAGATTCAAAAGAATCACCCATAATTCCTAAGCAAAAAAATAGATCCAGGTATAAAAAAAAAGATTCAAAACGATCTCAAGATTCAAAGGAATCACAAAGATCCCAACGCATAAAGAGTTGGAAATTAAAAAAAGATTCAAAACTACTCCATGATTAAAATGAATTCCGACGATCCAAAGGTATAAAAGAGTTCTAGAAAGTGAAAACGACCCAAGAAAGAATCATAATTATCCCACAGCATAAAAATAGTTGTACATATAAAAAGATTCAAAACGACTCAAGATTCAAACAAATCACAGTGATTCCCAAGCATATAACGAATCCTAGACATTAAAACGATTCAAAATGATTGCCATGATTCTAATGGACAAGATAGTTTCTTTCATTGTGAATGATGGTTTCAACATAATTTTCTGAATTATGACTCGTATATCGAATCTTACTTACATGTACGAAAAATCCGAATATCTCTGAAAATATTTGAGGAATGAACTACATCTTTGTATCAAAGTTCGAATGTGGACAATGTAGGTAAAGATTTAGTATGAAGTCATATTTGACTATGCACATGCTTACACACAGTAGAAAAAAAGACTAAAATTGCAGGGCCCGAACCTGCCTAATTTTAGTTTATATTGCCTAACCGAAAATATACATTACCTGTTTTAATAGCAGTTTCCCCCTTTTGAGCTTATTTACCCCTAGAGTCTTGAAAGTTTTCTTCCCTGCCGGGCTCGTACGGTACTGCGCATGCGCGGGCCTAGGTCGGCCTATATAAGCTCCAGAGCAGCCGTCCGTTGGCATTATTTCTCCACCTTCCAGAACCTAGCTCATGGAGGGGAGGCTTGGGCGGGAGTTACGGTAATGTATATTTTCGATTAGGCAATAAAAACTAAAATTAAGCAGGTTCAGGCCCTGCAATTTTAGTCTTTTTATAGCCAACGAAATATACATTACCTGTTTTAATAGCAGACTTCGTCACATGGTAGTGGGCTAGGTTCAGAGTTCTTCCGCAGTACGAGCCGGCATCCCCAGGAGAGGAAATTTCCCGATAAAGACACACATGCAGTCCCAACCACTTTCACCTCGACGGCAGAGCTGGGTGTGGTAGAACCTCAGTGGACCTACTGACTGCCTGGGTGAGATTGGGAAGTGCGGTTTGCTCAATTAGTTCAGTAATCCTACCGCATGCAGGGGTCCTTATCATAAGGGGTACAAAGCAAGGAATCGAGCAAAGTGCTGAAAAAAGCTTACCTTGTGGGAAGAGCTGAAGGTAAAGGTAGTGGAATGCTCCTTCTTGAAGAGGCGGAAGGTCAGGCCGGAGGTAAAACCATGAAGGCGACGCTTGGTTCATGGCGGAGGTATCTTAGATTGACGGAGAGACGGACCGGAGGTAAGGATGGGAGTGAGGAAATGGTAGAATTCGGATGGCGAACAGAATATGGAGGCAAGGTTTTCACCCTTTCTCACTTGTCTTTCTCTGTTAAAACAGCAGGGTGAGAGTGCTTACATAATTATCCGAAACCCCAGGGCTATGCCTGAGGTCGTAGTGCGGCATGGGGAGCACGGTTGGTCTCTTTCCGTAGAATTTGTATTCGGATTGATGCCGTGGAAGACTGGAAGGAAGGAGGTGGCGTCGTCGAATAGTCAGACCGAGTTATTCGAAATGCGTGATGCCAGAGTTCGATGCCAAATGGAAACGGGAGGACGATCGGAAGTGCCCTTGTAGAGATCCTCGTCCATCACAGGGCTACACGTAGTGACTAGTGTCGGTGTTGGTTGGAATTGGAGTGGCAAGTGTGACTCCTGGAGCATTGGGCGAGTTGATGTCATCATGATGGAGAGGAAGCGGCGGAGGTGTAGGGACCATCCGTTGGTGGAGGACGCAATTTAAAGGTGGATGCTGTTGAGGAAACGGAGGCGGAGGAGCACCCGCATAAAAAGGCAGAGGACGCAAATTGATGGTTATCTGTTGGAGAGGAGGTACGGCTGGAGGGCTGTGCAATAGGATGCGCAGATGGAGGCGGTGCGGAGGGATATCATACCCTTTCCAATGAAACAACAGTATGTAATGCTGGAGGGCGAAAATGTAGGAAGCTGATAGTAGGCAGTGAAATGATTCACCTCAAGAAGACTGTGCGGCGGCAGCGTGCAATGGGGAAGGAGACCGAGGACGAGGAACGTCGCTAATCCGAACTGATCCGCCTACTGCCCAAATGCAAGGAAGACGTGCACCGCTTTGGGTAGAAGCCAAGGCGAAAGACCGTTCCGAGGGACCGCAGCCAGCGGAGGACAGTGGAACGAGGAACGTGAACCGGACGAGGGGCTGGAAGAGCGACGTATCACGTGGCAGCGCAGAAAAAGACATCTGATGTACAGATGCATGGTGGGATATAATGGGACAAGGGTATCGCAAAGTATTGTGTTTCAGTCGTCTTGAAGGTGGCAATCCTCCTATCTCCATGGCCGTCGGCAGAGGAGCGGAGGGTGGATGACGAGCGGAGGTAAAGAATCCATTGGCGGTGTGTAGTGTGGGAATGGTAAGTTGAGTCATGTAGATTCGTGGCCGTGTCCTCAGAGTAAGAGTGGAGTTGAAGAGGATCCGCGTAAACCAATTCATGGCGTGGAAAGTAGCGAAGCAGCTTCTCCGGAACACTTGGTTGATGAGGAGAGCTAGCTGGCGAGTGTCATCTGGAGGAGGGTCGGTGTATAACCTTTCACATAGTGTATTGGCTGTAGTACCAAGGACGTCTGCTTAGGAAGCAGCTCTGAGGCTTAGTCGGAGGACATGGTCATTGTCGCTGATGGCAAAACCGGGAACCACTGCTCAAGGAAAGTAGAGAGCGGAACCAAGGTTTAACATTGTGTTTGCTGTCAGGAATTCTGATTGAGGATAGGTGTCAAATTGTGTGGGTTGGCTGTACCATTGCCAATAGGGATGAGCTTTATCAAATGCAAGATGCGAACCAGTTCCGAGGAGGACGCCTCCGTTGCGAAGTAGAGTTGTTGCAAATGTTGGGTGTTGTTGATTGACCCAATAGCGGAGGCTGAAAGGGTAGCTAGTCACTGAGTCCAAAACTAAAATCTGTAGCGAAACTTCCGATGTGGATACTGAGTGGTTGGTGGAAGGATCATCTGTTGATGAGGAGGCCAGCATGAGTGAGGAAGCTGATTCGGTGGGCGGAATTATCGACCGTGAAGTGGGAACGCAGGAGCTGGGATGGGACGTATCACGATGCGTCGTTGAGTCTCGACGAGAAATGAGAAACGAGAGACATTCCGGAGGAACGGTGGAAGGAGTCGGTGGATCCAAGGAGGGTAGAGGAGAGCCATCCTCCATTGTAGGAACGGATGGAGTTCTCATTAGTCCAGAAGCGGCAGAGGGCTGGAATGACCATCAAAGAAGGAGCGGAGGACGGTGTGCGGAACAGGAACAGCGCGACGTAAGTCGAGGTATGAGGATTGGTCCCGTTGGGGAGCAGTGCGTAGTACAGCTGCACTGGTTTTGAAGGTAGAGAAAAGACCAGCAGGCTGCATAGCCGAAGGTTGTAATAAAAAAGGAAGGAGGGCTGCGCAGTAGGATGTGCAGGTGCAGAGGGATATCATACCCATTTGATGTAAATAACAGCATGCAATGCTGGAGAGGAGAGGAAGGGGAAAGCTGACGTGTCAGTGTTCCACTGGTTCATTGGGTAGCGGAACGTTCGGCTACAGATTGTTGAGGAACGTGAGGATAGGTCGAGTGGAGGTAATCGACGACTGTCGGAGTAGGCCAACCTGGCAGCTACTTTCCGCGTCTTGAGTTGAAGTTTGAGACAGGCATATCGTTCCTTAGTGCGAGAGAGTTCGCCGGAAAGGGAACGTAGGTTCTGTGTCGGAGGTGGTTGACCGTAAGGGATGGGAGACGTGTTTGCGGTGTTACAAGGCATGGATAGTGACTTGGAAAGGAAGGGATTCGGAGGCAGATCGGGTGGCTCCAAGGAATCTTATTCTGTTGCTAGTTTGAGAACACTACGTCCTCCGCAATAGGCGGACAGTGGTTTGGGGATGCGGAATGGGGAGTGCGGGAGGCGTCATCCCATGGCGTTTCTTTAGCGTGAAGCATAGGAACGCGGAAGCGGAAGTGGAGGCGGACGGTAGGAATTCGGAAGGCGGAGGCTCGCTAAGCGAAGTGAACGGCGTGCTGGCTAGAGAAGAAAGGATCGCTGTACAGGGAAGTATCAAGAGAGGAGGATGTAGAACTCTATAGGCAATGCTCAAACTGCAACCATGTAGGATGTGGTGTGGCGTGATGGCCGAGGTGTCATACACGAAGGAGGGTGCGCAGTGGGTATGGTGTCAGTGTTGGTTGTGACAGGTGGTAAGAGCCCCTCCTCCGTGCTACAGACCAAGGCCTGGTGGGAGGAACACGGGCTGACGTGATGCTGATGTTCCTACTTGGGATGCAATTTCCTCCCCCCCCCCCACCTTTCGTCCTGGTGCGGACAGAGGCCGAGCAGGGGAAGCAAGGGGTAATAATTTTCCACGATGACACAACCCATCTTGGACCAAGAGGAACGGTGGTGTGGAGGGGTGGTGGAAGGAAGGGGACAGGAACAGAGGCATCCTCCATCCATGGGACGATGATATGCGGAAGGAGACGGAACCCTGGTAAGGAGAGCACTCCAGTATGTGGAGGCTCGGAAGGGAGACTTGGTTGAGTCAGAAGGATGTCGTCGTCTGGTTGATTCTGTGAAACGGAAGGAGGGTAAGAAAGAGCGCCTGTCTGACATGTGGCGTGTTGTCGTGATAAAAAAACTCGGAACACCTCCGTGGGAGGAGGCCAAATTGGCAGGCGGAATGGTCGTTCGAGGAACGGAGGTGCTGGAGTCAAAAAACGGGACGTAGTGCCGCGTTGAAATGGTTCCAGAGATTAACGATAGACGAGAAAACATTCCAGAGGAATGATGGAAAGACATGGCAAGCCCAGTGAGGGCGGAGGACAGTTACCTTTGACCGAAGGAAATGACGAAGTATCCATAAAACGGGCAGGATAATCCTGAAAGGAAGAGCGGAGAGAGGAGCCTTCTGCAGAGCGGAGGGAGGCATATTCCGCAGAGCGGAGGGAAGCACCCTTCCGTCAATGGAGGTGAAGGGCAGAATGACTGTCTGCGGCAAAGGAATGCAGTGATGAGAATGGAGTCTTTGGAAGAAGGATCGGTCCATGGACGAAAAGGACGGCGCATCATCCACTGGTCCGAATGGAAGCAGTGGGAGGCGGGATGGCCATCCCTGGTGTAGGAGCGGAGGAGCGCACCTTCCGCAGGACGACGGAAGGCGGAGGTGGAGGAACGTCGAACGGGGAAGCTCAAAGAACGACCGTACGTGGCAATCGCCCTAGGAGAAATGATGCCAACGGAAGGCTGTGCTGAAGCTTACATAAGCCGACCTAGGCCCGCACATGCACAGTACTGTACGAGCCCGGCAGGGAAGACAACTTTCAAGACTCTAGGGAAATATAAGCTCAAAAGGGGGAACTGCTATTAAAACATGTAATGTATATTTTCGTCGGCTATAAAAAAGAGGTTTAAATGTAACGATTGTACGCCCTTCAAATGGAAAACTTGAATATTTCCGAAAATTAGTAGGAATTTCACCTTCGAACTAATTTCTTTCATGCACCAGCTCTCTTGTAAGGAAATTTCAACCAAATTGGAACAAAATTGTGATCGGCGTTGTTCGCTCGGGCAATAACGAGTAAGACAGATAGCGGCGACTTTTCAAAATGGTTAACAGTGGCAGCGGTGTCGGCGATGTTCCCATAAAGTATGTAGCTATTAATTTAACTTTTTCTCTTCATTTGTTGAAAAATATTTCCTATTCGTAATCACTACAGATAACAATGTTTAAGACCATTGATTGTTAATAAGAATAATATAACAAATCACAGCCATAAGTGTAAAAATTATGAAGGCCGAAAAGAACCGAGACTGATAATGAAAGATGTTGTATCCAGCCAAGTTTTCCATACATTGCAACGGCCATGCATTGCTTCGACCACCCACCTGAAATCAAAATTCTATCTTGGGATGACTCGTAATAGTTATTGTCCTGTTATTGCAACAATGAACGTTGATAACCCGTTTTAGAAGCGGTCAAGGAAGCAACAATAATCCCGAGGGCGCAGCCCGAGACAGGTTTATTGTTGATTCCGAGACCTATTCTAAAACAGGTTATCAACGTTCATTGTTGCAATAAGAGGACAATAAATGTCTTGTCATCCTACATTGTTTTGCATTATTTCCTGTATTGTTTAAGCATTCTATTCTAAGCACGGAAAAGAACGGCTTCGGGCCATGGCTCTTCAAATAAATCAAATGAAATCTACACGCAAACCGTAGAGGCAACACGACGCTAGAATCACTTTACTAAGTAGGCGGTCGTAGGGCAGTAATTTTAGTCGGCAACGAACGAAAAAAATTATTATTTCACGCTTACCTTCCTCCCACCTAAAAAATAAAAATTGCTCTCTTTCAATTCTTTCTCACACCCCACGTTTTTAACTGTTTCCTACCCCATTTTTTAAGAATTTTAGTTAAGGTTAGGTAATTTTTTAGGTTAGGTTTTAGGAATTTTTGAGCCATTGATTTGACCTCAAATCCTTCTTGTCGACACTAACGTATTTTTCTTGATTTTGATCTGGCGGGAGGGGGGGGGGGGGCTAAAACGATGGGGGTGCCTCTCGAAAGAAAGAAATACGCTGCGTGGATTGAGTGTTTTTAGGGCTTTGGTATACCCTTCCACAGAAAAGCTGAATCATTAAGTATATTACAGACGAAGTCATTTATTTTTGAAAACATCAGACTTCGAATTGAATTTTCAACATTAGATGGTCAAGAGTATACCTAACATAATTTGGAGTTTGTTTTCTTTGGTTAATTGCCCGTTCAAAAAAAGTGTGGTGATAACTATTGTTTAAAAGTGTGAAGATAACTATTGTTTAAAAGTGT
>JAHWFP010144960.1:23665-46244 GCA_023313725.1 Lithobius niger
CCCCCGAAGAGAGGGAGAGCGTCGTTGCACGCACGTGACGGCTACATCGACTAAACGTGCTGTGTTTCTGAATGGAGGTATTTTTAGCCAAAAATGAAACGATCGGTGGGAAATTGGAAGTTACAGGTTTCTGAAGACGAATATCTTTTTCGACAGATGATGCCAAGTATTCGGGGAGGAATATAGGTACGCTTTTTTTTATTGCTCGCATTGCACGGCATAAAAGTGAAGGTACGATTTGTTTGGTCACAAAAATGAACTAATTGTGGGACGACGTATCATTTTGACACCGTCCAAAACAGCTTCAGTGGCTTAGGCCACAGGAGAAGAAAGTGTTGGGATTGAAAAGAAACTGCCTGTCTACTCATATCAACGCACTCTCTGACGCTTCCATGGCAACCCGGCTCGTTAACCGGAAGTTAGCTCCGCCATCTTGGTTTGTCGCTTGTTTTGGCCGAGTTCGTCAATCGCTATTAGCTATGTAACTACTAATTCGCGGTAAGCAACTGCATGGTATTTTTTTCAATAGCATTGCTGTTTAACGTTCATTGTGTTGCCACATGTATAATTTGCAATGATGCAGATACGTACACTACCCGAAAACGACTCTGTAAACAGTAACATGACAGCAGTGCAACTAATTCGTTCTCCGTATGTAAAAGCTAACAATCATTTTTTAAACCAATAAAGGAAAATCATTGATTGTATGGTTTGACACGTTGCCTGAACGGACGTTTACAGAAAGCATTGAAGTATCGTCCTGTGCTAATTTGAACGATGTAACTTGCGCAGCGTTCTATATTAACGCCGGAAGTTTATTGCGTGAAAATACGCTCACAATCGTCCATTTCACATCCACTCTTCGTGTACAGATGAAGCGCTCAGTCGGTGCGCGCCCGTTGCTATTAATGAACACACTACAGCGCAGGCGCGTTGCTATGAATCTACTTCCGCTGCGTCCTCCTTAGATCGGAAAGGGTACCGACGCGTTCGCGTTAAGTTTCTTTTCCATCCCTACACTTTCTTCTCCTATGCTTAGGTGGACTGAGGTACGATTCGCGTGTTGGACTGAAGTACAAAATACAAATCTAAGGTTACCAAAGTGATGTAAGATTATTATTGTAGATTTGTTGTTCGATCTGATGCCTCCCTTCACTGCACCAATAAAAGTTTTGAGTTAATAGAACTTTTGACGACGATGGCCTCATAATTAACCGCCTCGACATGCGTCTCTTTTGTTGCTTGGAGAATATCCAGTCGAAAGTCGATTTCTCCCCTAACGTGTTCAAGCATGTCTACTGATATCGTTTTTATCGCCTGGGTGTTCCTTTCGCGTAATTCCTGCACACAAGTTACCTTTCTTGCGTACACTTTGTCTTTTATAAAAGCCCCACAAGTAAAACCATGCAGGCACCACAAGAATAAACACGGTATCAGTACATAAGCTTAAAATGTTTGGGGAGAAATCAATTTTCGACAGGATATTCTCCACGCAACAAAGGAGGAGCATGTGGTGGTTTTCTAAGAGGCCATCATCTCATGAAATTTTGTAAAAAAAAAAAACAAAAAAAACCAACTCTTTAAGTTAATAAACAATTGGCACTTCACAGTTTTTCAATATCTGTTTTCGTTTTTTAAAATTTAATTTCTTTGTGGAGAGAACAATTTGTGGACACGCTGTGCACTCAACAATATAAACCTGCATTTCTATGACAACAATTGTTGTAAATGTCAATATCTTTAGAATTATTGTCCGCCATTGCCCGCTAACAGTCCTATTTCCCGGCTAGATCTACCGGTGTCTAGTGTCCGCGGCCTATCTTGAGTTCGTTGCAGAACGAACACCGATAATCGATTGTATGTTTTTGGTAGCAGAGTACCTTGTTGACATCCAAGATGGTTAAAACAAAACAATGGCGGCCGTCGATTAAAGCCGACCCCAAGACGTAGCCGCTCATAAAATACTTGCAGGACTCGAAGATACGCCGCGCACACAATAAGTCTATTGCTTTTCGGATCTTGCAATGTGAGTACAATTTATAACTCCGTCAGCTTACCGTCCTGAAATCAGTAATATCATTTTATTCATTGTATTATTTTATATCATTATTTTATATCATTTCATTCATTGTATTTATTCTTTGTATTATTGGTCATAGAAGATTGCTCCCAAGTTGGCAGGTGAGCTTCTTATTAATGTCCGATCATCGATAATAGTCCTACGATAATTATCTGAACAGCAACAGTTGAGTGGTATCCATCTTTGGCAACAGCATTCACCAACTCCATTGCTGAACCGCCTACAGTCCTCTTGGTTCATGCACTTATTGACGGAAGCAGAGTTCATGACAATGTACAACTGTTAAAAAACATTTGGTTCCTTTACTAAACGAGGCACTGTTACTATGTATTGTTCTGTCGTTCTATTGTTTCAAAAACGTACCACTATAGAATATTCCTCCAGAGATTGTAGCCTATTTGCGCTTGAGACAGCATATCCCTTCACATTGAGAAAATAGTCCGTTTATTTACTTCTGTATGCAAACAGAAACGTCGAGTGTGCCGTAAAAAAAAAAGGTTTATATGATTGAAGTTTCACTTTACTTGTTCAAATGTACACGGATAGAAATTTATGATTTTTTTAAATTTAAATAATCAATGTATATATGAGAAAATTGCATCTGTTTAGGTGTTGTGCTTTTCGAACCAAACTATATCGTAAACCACAACAGCACTTCAACAGATACAATTTTTTCATACATTGATTATTTATTTAAACTGAAATCATAAATTTTTATCTGTGTACATTTTAACATGTAAAGTGAAACTTCAATCATGTAACCCCTTTTTTTGTGGCACACTTACGCTTTTGTTTGTAATATGTGTACCTTTTTTATGGCATGTTTGCTATCTATTATCTGGCCAAGTACTAATAAACTAATTCGTGATAAGGCTAACGCTTCCTCTTCACGTTTCCTATTATAATGTGCGTGTGAATAATTGTTGGCTCACGAGCATTGTTAGCATTACTGTGCCTTGTGCATTACAGCGCCCCGTGCATTACTGTGTCTTGTGTTCTTGGAGGATGGCTTTGTCCGTAGGATTAGGATTAGGTTAAGTTAGGGAAAGGTATTCTAGGCTTGAGGCTTGGTAGGCCGTAAGAACTCAAATAAAAATTCAAATTCAAATCCTTGCGGCTGGTGTTTGCTGATTGGCATTGTTCCCTATTTACAATGTTTAAAACAATGTACAACAATAAAACTTATCGCTCGGGGTCCGGTAACGGCGGTTACCAGTGTGATCGCGTACATCTCGCTCTGACCAGCTGGCATAGTTGTTGTGATAGTGCAATGGTGGCGTTGTTTGTTGGTTAGATTTAGGTTTGTTTGTGTAAATGCATGAAGTAGGACAGAGACCCAAATCAGGGGAGAACCAAATCAAATGTGTGTATTTGGCATTGTTGAGTGTAATTTAATTTAGTTTGTTGGTGTGGGCGCATGGCTGCGGGCCAGGGACCCGAATAAAGCAAATTCACTCCCGTAGTTCCGGATGGCTCGACCAATTGAACAAAATGGTCTCTTTGAGGGCGAAGGAAGACGAAATTTCTGTTTTAGATCATGTTTTAGATTTTAAGTAGGTGCAGTAGTTATTCGGAAACGGTGGCAGAACAACAACAACACGTGAACAGTTGTCAGATTCACGTGCGGCTCCTTACTTTTACTCTTGCACAGAATCGCATAATTTTTGGTATAAACACACTTTCCATAATCTACCATCTGGCCAAGTTTGGTCGAAACATATTAAATAGAAACGGAGATATTAATTGTTTTAGTTCTGCTGCAGAGTGAGGACTGCAATCATACATATACATATACTCGCCGAGTACTTACTGTATGATTGAAGTCCTCACTCTAGCAAAACTATCGCCGAGTACGAGACCTTCCTGTTCAGTTAACATGCACCCCGTACTCGTGTTACGACAATAAACAACGTAGTGTTCGGAATTGTTCTTTACGTCGCCATTTTCTTTTCAACACAGAAATCGCGAGTTTTCATTGGCTCAAAGATTCCACCATTACTATATTTATTATTTACAAAGTTTTAGGCCAAATGATTTGAAAGTTCCAAATGCAACTGTGTAATTCCAATTTCTACGATTAGTCATTATCTAAATTCCAAGAAAACCATGCAATACAGCACGAATCCAACGTTCGTGTCCGCTCGTTTGATGGTTTTCCGCAACAGACAGACATAGCCACACAGAGCGGGGATATAAGGCGACTGCCCAGTTCGTAGAGAAGTCTAAAACCGTCACAAGATATTTAGTCATTCTGTTTCATATTTTCCGAGGTGTTTCGGCGCTTTTATCCGGTACATGAGCCAGAGAGGGAGAGTTTTGAATTCATCAACCGTGCCTTTAAAACCGCAACGCTGCGACGTCGCATAGGCCTATAAAAGCTAGCAGTCAAAACCCTAACACCAAGGTTGATGATCACCTCACCAGGCAAGATTAAGGGATCAGGGTGTGACCCTGACTCAGCACGGCGATGTAGACCCCCTACCCGAGCTAAGAGCTTATCAATCTAAGCGTTAATGAATTTCCCCAAAGGCTATGTACCCTCGTTACGACCAATTCTAGGCATGTTTCCATGGTTACGAAGCATCGTCTTGGAGGGAAAGGTTATATAGCCGCATAAGCCTGAACCAAAAATGCAACATCAGCAACATTGTCAGTTTCGGATATATGTACACTCGTTGGCGAGGGTGACGTCTACGGGTATACCAGGCAGAAGTAAGCGAATGATTTCTCAGCATCTTTAAAAGAGTGGATTAGGGTAGCCGAGGGGAATGGACGGTATAAAACGAAGGTGCACTCGCAAATGAAACTAGAAGTTTCCTATAATAATAATATAGGAAACTGGCTGATTATTCATCAAATATTGAGGGTGGCAAAAAATTGAGTTATACCGCCGCCAAAGAATATTTGAACACACACACACCTCAAACGATATATATAAATTGTGTATTTGGGCAAGATTTGTAATTTGTCGCGTTATAATTTATAGATAAATACGTCTGATTAACTGGACGAACTCTTTAATTTGTATTTTTCCGTTTGGGAAGCCTTCAGTCTTTGTGCTCTACGTCACGCTGTAAGCCAAAGTTTCAGAGCTGAAACGTCAAAGCAAAGAAAAGCAGATACTAACAATTATTGATTGTGTTGGGCAAGTCATCGTTGTATTAGTGTAAGCCAAAAAAGTCAAAGCCGAAGCCAAAGAGATGGAGTCGACAATTGATTGAGTCGAACAAAGTCATTGTCGTATATTGTAAGCCAAAAGCCGAAGAAAAAGTACTGTTACAAGTCGAGAAAAAACGGCCACTACATGTCACCAGCGACCAGGCGCTCGACCCGCTCAAGAAGAAAGTGGTCAGGCAGGGGAGATGTAGGGAGTGGAGAGTAAACGGGACAGGGAGTCGGTCAGAGAGGTTGAAGTCACGGTTAAATTTAGCTGTTCACAGCTTTGTGGCCATATTAACAGTGAAGTAATAACGTTTACATATCGTTGGTTGGTTGGTTGGTTGGATGATTTGGTGGAGCACGAGCATCAAGGACGTCTGTCCCAAACACACAAACGAAGTAACGCATACCATTGGAGTAAATGCTTTGTTATAGCGCTGACTTGGAGGTCGAACAAGTTCATCAGACCAAGATACATTGTAGAGCATGCACCCAACCTGAAAGAAGAGAAGCAGAAGCCGTTAAACGTCAGATTCCAGCATTTATAACAGACGACCAGTTACCCTGATGCAGTTGTGGGCGGCGAGTATAACTTTGCCACACGTCGCGGACATGGGAGTAAATAGCACAATTTTGTGGAAGCAGCCATCTTTTTTTGGCAGCTGCTGGTATAACGACGACTAATAACAGTCGGTGCTATATGGTATAGGCATACTTTGTTGTTGCATGGAAATATCTACCGCTGCACACAAATTGAAAAGAGACGTCGTTTACCAGCACCAGTGTGAGATTTTCCCGATTTACGCCAAGTCTTCACTGCCCTGCAAACTTCAAGCAGAAACAGCTCTTCTTACAAACGACAAAAACGTCAGCTAACGTACAAGCGTAGGAAAGGTTCGGTTAGTGGCGCCATCTTGAGACCAAGAGGTGAATTTGCAAACTAACACGTCGCCAAGTTGCGGTGATTTCTGTGGAGCATGATGGAAGGTAAAACTTACACGGCCTTTACTTTAGCAGGCTTTGACAAGCTCCGAGAAAAATTATTACCCTGCGAAATCCTGAAATTAATACCTTAAAAATCCCGGAGTCGTGGTTATTTCCACAGCCAATCTCTTATCTCAGCACCGCTTTGTTCGACGATTATTACCGGGCTTCTAAGCAATGAATTATTGTCCGCCATTGTGGTTTTAAATGCATGAAACTCCTTCATTGAAGAGTAAAATCACGTGACGTCATTGCGGTTATGGCTGCCACGTAAGCAATAATTGCCGTCATTGATTGGGCGATTTGGAAACGGGGAAACCGTTGGTAGCGCGAAACACGGACCAATTAAGTTGGAAAATGGAAGAGTCATTAATGGCGAATCTAATCTAATCAAGCGAATTTGTTTCCGGACGCCATCGTTTGCTTAAAACAAATTCGATTGGGAAACTGGGGGAAAATAGAACGATTATCGTTAAGTGAGTCGGGTTTTGAGGGAATGTCAAGGTTTGATTGAAATTTTCCGAGTAAGAATACGGGGGGGGGGGGGGGGGGGAACAGAGGAGGGCGATGCGATTTCTGTTTTTGAGGTTTCTAGGCCGGTCCGTAGTATTAGGGGCCGAAACGGAATCTTACGCTCCATCCCTTTTTCCGTGACTTCGCAGAATCTTTGGTAATACACACAGGGCGATCAGTTAAGTTGTGACCCAGCTTGATAGCTAAAGTACTACTGAACGATGTGTTATGAGAACCGGGTGATGTAATGAGGCCAAAGAGGGGCCATTGATTTGGGCAAGAAGTGGATGAGCTTGCTAAATGTAATCAAGGTCATGCAACTGCTAACTTCTTAAATATCTATCACACACACCATGAGTATAAATTAGGAATATGTAGGGAACAAAGAGACATTAACCAAAGCTAAAAATAGAACAAAAATCGGACTAGATTTGCTGGATCTATGACGTAAGTAAAATGGCTATTTTCGACCCCTGAAAGTAGGCGATGCTTTCCTGCACGACGGAGTGCTTGAATGGAATACAATCCAGGTGTCGAAAGTAGCCATTTTACGTACGTTATAGGTCCTAATCTGGTCCGATTTTTGTTCTGTTTTTTTTTTTTCATTGGTAATGTCTCTTTGTTCCCTACATATTCTTAATTTATACTGATGGTGTGTGATGCCTATTGAAGAAGTTAGCAGTTGAATGACCTTGATAACATTTGGCAAGGTCATCCATATCTTGTCCAATCAGCGGCCCCTCTTGGCCTCCCTCATCACATCACCCGGGTCTCATAACATATCGTTCAGTAGTACTTTAGCTACCAAGCTGGGTCACTACTTAACCGATCACCCCTGTATAATTATACTGCTAAGGTGTGAGAGGCCAAGCAGTCTAATGGTTGGAACGACCGTCTCGTGTGCAAGAGGATCTGAGTTCGATCCCGACCTCATCCACCGTTGGTATATTCGAGGAGAACGGCCGTGTGTGGTGCCTGGTGCTCGTGTCGATTGTGGCCTGTAAAAAGGTCTTAGGAAATTTCGATTGAAATTACCTAGCAAAATTGTCCTGCTTGCCTTCTGGAAAGACGAGTTTATTTTTTTTTCTTGTCAATTCATTTTTCACGAGCGAAGCCGGAAACCAATTACAGGGATGCTGCCGGTGTGAAAAAATGTGAAAAATATGAAAATTTGTCAGTAGCGGAAAAGAAATGTGAAAAATTTGAAAAAAATTTGAAAAACACGAGTGACTGTGTGAAAAAAAAAGGCAAAACGCACAAACGAAGTAAAAACAATCAAATTATCTTCTCCTGATTCTGTTCTGGAATTACGTAGACATGTCTGTGGTTGCAACACAAAAAAATAAATAAATTGATTGATTTATGGGTGGGTCGCGCCAAAAATTTGCATTCGCTCTCTCGAGTGAAATTACAATAGTTGTTGGAAAAAGAAACATTTTTATTAAAGAATTGTGAAACTGTTGTGATATATGAAAACGAAGAAATAGTGATACAATAATGAAAAGTAGGTATGTGAAAAAAGTGAAAAAATGAAAAGCAGGTAAGTGATAAACGTGAAAAAAATGAAAAGAGGGTATGCGAAAAATATGAAAAAAATGAAAAGTGGGAATGTGAAAAAATGTGGAAAAAGCTGGTACTCCCGGCAGCATCCCTGCGGTTGTTCAATGAAATTATTTCATTTATTCACATTTCACAAAATAAATATATAATTGCTTTCCATAACTGACGGCAGTGGGATTAAGCACGGACAAGATCGATGGATGTTAGGCGAAGTAGGGGAGGGGCGGGGGGCATTCCACTAAGTGGAATGCCTGTTTGGTTATTCCTGTTTGGTTATTGTATTCCTGTTTGGTTATTCCTGTTTGGTTCCTGTTTGGTTCCTGTTTGGTTATTCCTGTTTCCTGTTTGGTTATTGTACCCTGTTTGGTTATTCCTGTTTGGTTATTGTACGTTTACTGTTGTTCTCTTAATTAAAAAAAAAAAAACTAACACACAATCTTACATCTTGCGCTTTGCTGTTGCAAAATTATTTCATTTTCCTTTGGAAGAAACTCTACAAAGTAATGAATCATTCTAGTTGAGAATGGTTCGGCCCGTCAAAGGGGTGATATCAACAGTCTCAGACATTAACCACGATAATTCCACTGAGGATAAATTCAAATATTATAGTGTCCGCGGCCTATCTTGAGTTCGCCCCAGAACGAACACAGATAATCGATTGTATATTTTTGGTAGCAGAGTGCCTTGTTGATATCCAAGATGGTTACAAAAACAATGGCGGCCATTGATTAAATTCGCTCCCTCCAGGAAGACGTAGCCGCTCATAAAATACCTGCAGGACTCAAGATGCACTGCGCACACAATAGAAATGAACTCATTTTTGAACTTAAATCTTCTTCCATAACTTCGGAATCAGATAAGAAACGTACGATTTACGACAAAATAGTTCACAAGAAAGCGGAAATAAATTTAATAATAATACATAATAATAAGCTTTGTTGCTTGAGCAACAGGACAAGCAAGGACTGAATAGTCACTAACAGCAAGCCTAAACAAAAATCGCTTACATTAATGCGACAAATAAAGACAAAAAGTTATTCAACACAAAAAATGATTTAAAACTATTTTTTGTGGTATCATCTTTACTTCTGTATTTATCCTGCAACTGAAAGTTAGTGGAGAGCCACTGCACGTAAGAGGCAGGCAAAAACTACTACTTTTGTCACATCACATTTTTAGATCTTAACGATTTTTTGCAGGTTTGTTGTGGTCATGGTAACCAAGAAAAATCCAAAGTTTGAGAATCCTAAAAAATTTATTGAGGAAGATATTGGGTCCCAAACCTTTTCAAGATGGCCGCCGGCTCGTCAAATTGTGCCACCTTGCATTGTTTAACAGCTCGCTTCATAGCCATTCTTCTTTAAGATGTACTCTTTTTTTATTGCTTTACTGATATTAGCACTACAAACAGTACTACTCCAGGCTGTTTTTACCAATGCATCTTAAGGGAGACAAAAATTATAGACAGTTTCTTTTAACTAAAATAGCATATTGCATTGTTATAGTACTCTTCTCCTTCAAGACGCAGTCCTAAACTTTGTATAATGGTCTTCTATAACTCTTCTGCTACCAAATAAGCCAATTTGTGGTGATGCACCATTAAGGAGATTGCTAAAAAAAATTAACAATAGCATTGCGCAATACCAAAATGCATTGTTTTTAATAGCTTTCCATGACTTTCTCCTTTAAGATAGAAATTTAAGCTGGCAATCCACTTATAGATTTAACTTTGGCCTACTAATTGCAACCAGTTTGGTTTGTGCACCTCTCTTGGTTTTCTCAATACAATGCGTAATACGCACCAGTGTTTTCTCTTCATTTTACAGTTGCAAACAAGACAGTTTAGGCTTTCCCAACCATCCTATAAAGTACTTTGTAGGCCAACCTATTTTTAAAACCCTTTAGGCTATCCCAATCATCCTAAAACTTTACAAAGGGCAAACCACAAGCGTTTTGGTACCGACACCAACTCACCTTGTGCAACACCTTGTTCAATCTTTCCAATGAGTGAATGCAAATAAACAAAATGGGCAATTGAGTGCTCTCATTCACATAGCTCACTTGCAGCTTGTGTTTGACACTACTACTAGGCCTAGACTAAAAGATTTCAGTGGTTTGAGCATTGCCAGGCTGAGCTTGAGTAAGAATTCAATTCCAATTATGGATTTGGTGAAGACGGCAACATTTGAAAAATGACGAATACGGATGTTGTCATAGAATGGGCAATGAAGATGCTTCCAATGCAAATTGGAGAGAATTAAACAGGACGGAAAGCAACATGGGTTCAAGAAGGGTTAAATAAATACGGATGTAAAGCTATTTATGTTGCCTCTTGGACTTAAATGTCAGACTGCCTGATTGGGGAGTTGAACCCACGGCCTTTGAAACCAAATACCAAAGTCCTACCGCTAGGCCATACTGACATGACCACTTTTAAGGCCGTGTCAGTATGGCTCAGCGATAGGACTTATGCCTTTGATTTTCAAAGGTCATGGGTTCAATTCCACTCTAAGGCAATCTGACATTTAAGTCCAAAAGGCATCGTATATCGGTTTGCATCCGTATTTATTTAGTTCAGAGAGAAGATGACTCATTGCTTTGGGAAATGCAGAATGTCAATGCATTCATGAAGGGCCTAAATTACCAGAGGTCACTATTAGAGTTATATTTTGGACAGTTTGGTCAATGCAACCAAACATGGCAGCTTCACTGTCTGTACGAGCATGTTTTGCATTATTTTAAATGTCAGTTTCCTCACTTAAGCAAATTGTACAAAAGGCACGACAATGGCTGGATGTTGTGTTGGAGCTAGTACTATTGAGACGCAGTTTCACATCACTCAAGAAGCAGGAATGCAAATAATCAGACAAGACTTTTCTGAACCACAAACTGGAAAGATTCAGTGCGATCATGATAATGCTTCTGCTAGGCGACTGCACAAGATGAACGTCAATTCCGACAATGACATGATAAACGCAATGGCAGTATTTCTAATGGAAGGGATGCCATTTCAGAGATCGTTGGAAAAGATTTGGGAAATATTAAAATTCCTGGTACTTCCGAACTTAACAACACTGAATACGGAGACGAAGAGAAGGAGGTTTGGAAGCAGTACAATACAGGAACAGGGGTTGCAGCGAACTACCAACAGCTTCAGTATATATTTGGGTTGAAGACAATGAGAATTTCCAGAAAAAGGGTCTTTTGTTGGCTACTCTCTGTCCTCATCAAAGGCTAAATAAAGTAGAACTGTTGAGCCCAGATGACAGCTGCTGAAAAAACTTTACTGAAGAGAGACAACTAGAAGAGCATTTGTTTCTAGGCCAGCATGCATACCCTGATGACCAGCCATGACAAAGTCAAATTGCTATTTGCCATAAATTCTAAAATTTATTTCTACCAAAACTGTTATTTTTTCTGCGAAATTGGATTTTGCGAAATTGGAGGTGACCGTTAATTACGTATGCAAAAATAATCAGGGAGCTTGGATTACATGTAGCTTTGATAGGGTGGACCCACTTACTATTACGCTGTACCGCGAGAAACCGTGCGAGATTTTGGTAGCTGCTTTGCATACTTCAAACGCGTCTGACGTTTTTGCTCCCATTTTTCGCGCCATTTTACCGATGTCTGCATCTCATTGGCTTTTGATTTTTCCGATAAATCGACACAAAATTGGACTAACAAACGAAAGAGTACGCATCATCAAACGTAAGCCGGACCGCTCCAATTGCTTAAATTATTTTAAAGTGCAATAACCTACCAGCACAATCGACAATGCGACTGAAAATCGCAACGTTTGTTATCAGAAGGAGAGCACCGTCACAAGCGACCATCGTAAACGCATGCCATTGTTTTGGTTTCACGGCAACTACGTCAGCTACTCTCGTCTCGGGTGATCTGGTAAGAATTTATCGTTTTGTTTTAATAATGTGTCATTTAACGTTCAGATTGAGCGATCAGATATTTCATAATTATTCATAAATTTCGTTAAAAGCTACTTTTTTTGCTGGTTTCGAAAACAAACTTTTTTTGCTGTTTTCGAAAAACCAAGCGTCGTCTGCTTCGAGGATTGGTTTGGGAGAAAAAACGTCACTAACTGAATCTCGCTCGTGTATACCTTACCACGAGAAATAGCTATGCTATAGCTCAGACGCGTTCAACTGAGTGGGGCCACCCTATCAATGTATAATCCAAGCTCCCTGGTTTAATCTATGGATTCAGGGTAAAAAACGCGTCAAAGAGCCGGTGATTCGGATGCTAGTCAGCAATGGCGTCATGACAAGAGATCGAACACTGTAAACAGTAACACCAGTCTAATCAAAAGTGTACTAAAGCCTTACGCATTAGTCGATAAACACACTGCAGGGTTCGAAAAGCTGGGAAAGTATGGAATTTCATAAGGCCCTTTTCCAGGCCTTGAAAAGTATATAATTCTGACGAATTTTTAATATAAGGCTGGAAAAGCATGGAAATGATTCTTACTGTGAGTTTCAAGTTTTAGAACTTGTGCAATTCAATTTTTTTATCAGATTTTTTTTTTAAATTAAACCTGTTTTTTTTTCCCCAAGGGTTTAAAGCAAATTTCCCCTCTTATATCCGGTATTGTTTGTTCCAATAATGTACTGAATTTGATGTCACGAAAAAAAAATCAAAATTAGCACTAAAATCAATTTAGCACCACAATAATTGCAGTATGCTACTACAGAGTATAAAAATGGCGTGGAAAATAGTTGTTTGGTCTTGGAAAAAGGTTGGAAAGGGCAGGAATGGAATTTGGTTCAGTTGAGGTTGTACGAACCCTGACACTCAGCAGTGGCGTACACAGAAGGGAGCGGGGGGGGGGGGGGCATTGCCCCTGCCCTTTTCTGAAAAAATGCTCATTCTGTAAAAAAAAATGCTCTATTTTGGTTTTCTGAACCGATAAACTCTGGTGCTGCAGCCAGAGAAAGGGTCTAGAAGCCAAAAATGGGCAAAATGAAGGCCAGGAAAGTGGCATAAAAGAATAAAATAGAGAGACATGCTTAAAAAAATAGGAAAAAAAAAAAAGACTGACGAGCAAAAAGAAAAAAGGTCCCCAGGAAAAAAAAAAAACCTCAGCGTGCCCTTTTACAAAAGTTGCCCCTGCCCTATCGGTGGTCTGTGCACGCAACTGCTGACACTGGTGCCTATCTGAGAGCAAAATAGGTTTCAAAAGCTAAACGGAAATAAACCCATATTGGCGGAAGTGACGTAATAGTGACTTAGTTATCGCTTATGTGAATGTTTATTTCGTTTTAGCGTTTGAAAATGCATAAGACCTATTTTGCTCCGAAATATTAGGCACCACGGTTTGTACCGTCTAATGCGTAAAGCTTTAGTAATTTTTGCTACTACCACCACCAAGATCTGTTTATTATGGCCTACACCGACGCATTTTCTAAAAGCCACTTTCTAGCACCAGTCTCCTCCAATGCTCTTCTCTTCTACTGGTAGAGCTGCGGTTGGTTTAGCCTTGATACATCAGCCGCCAGTACCCGACATCAAAAATCTCCGGAAGTTGCCGGCTGAAGGAACCGGAAACGGCCTTCATAAATCAAAACCCATTGTTATTATTTATTACGACAATATGGATCAGAACCAAAATAATTATTATGGGGCCACTTATGCATTTTTAAGTATTCACCGTAATGGCCTATACTCATCGATCGCGTGTACATCGCTTTTGAGATCTCGGCGCATAACGACGCTACGGTCTGGCAACGAACAATGCCTTATGGGGGAGCCAGGCAGACGACCGGAAATGACGTGTTATGTAGAACAAGGCTAGTCTATTATTGCTCTGAATAAGATGTGGTGGACGAATTCCGACAATTGCGCACGAAACTTGAAAACCACGCAATTCAACGAATTTTTAATAGTTTTTCAGATTTTCCTTCATCGGATGGACTTTTCTGCCAAGCCCAGGATCCCGAACACTGAACTTCATAATTCTTAAAGGTACATTCCTCCTAGCGCCATTTTTATCGATCCTCCACATCAAGTACGGCCCCAAAGATCTATTTACTTACCGTTACTCTTTTCCTTTCTAAAAATCCGTTTTAAAATGTGTCGTCATACGAGATTTTCTGTTAAATATTGGGGAACTACATTTACGGTATCCTGCACGTATATGATCCTTTGCGCGCCTACAATAACCTTGAAGTTTCATCTGTGCATGCGCATGTACTAATTTTAATAGTTTGCTAATAAGTACTATGAGATCAAAAATCTAAAAGACTAATGCGGTAAAAATTAAAATTAATTATGCCAGTAGATCGCCGAAGAAAAATTATAATATGCTGGCCTGGAAAATTACAAATTGTGATGTTAAAATACGAAAATCATTCCGGTTTGTAACGACACAATCTTTAACTTGATGCTGTTTCGTACACTATTCCCAAAGCCAACTAAGATAGTAGCTGCTTTCCTCTCTGCGAAGAACGCAGCTACTATTTCAGTTGACCTTGGCGATGGTAACATGCGCGGCGGCGATCTGCGCGTGGCTGTTGTAAGGCAGGCGGAATGTGCCTTTAAATTGGGGGCCCATCTATTCCCGACCAGCTAGATCCTAAAGCTCTAACCAGACCAACGAAAACTTAAAAGCAAGTAAAACTGGAAAAATGTATAAGAAAAATTTTGATAAAAAACCTGAAATTTTGGTAAAAAACCTGGAATTTATTGTCCTCAATTAGGCCTACTATGGAAATCCTGGGAAAATCAGGGAGAAAAACATGCCATAATTTCAGGCCTAGCCTAAGACATTGTGGTAAAATAAAATGTATCATTTTACTTCTGTGTTAACACCTAAAAAAGTTCGTTAAATTGGGCTATGTATTGACCTGAGTGCCCCGTAAAAACAAATAAAACTGACAAAATGTGTGGCAAAGTTTCCTTCCTGAAATGTTGGTAAATAACCTGAAAATTGACCTCAACTAGGCCTACTTCGAAAAACTTGGAAAACTCAGGGAAATTGTTTTAGTATTTTGGTAGGAAACCTGTTTTAACTCCAGTGCCCTCTGCAGCTAGCTCAACGACAGGCTCCTGATTTTACCCTCGCAGCCAATGTGGCTTTATTGTCGTTGCTCTGTACAATCGCACGGTGGGCTCTACATGAGCAGCAATTTTTAAATCCCTAGCCCTCATAGTTAAGAACTATGTACAAACAGGATCTCTGTGTAGGGCTTCTACGTTACGAGCCCACAGAAGAGTAAAAACTAAAAAATTTAAACCCCCCGGTGGTTTAAAAGATCGTTTTCCATTCCTTCGAAGCCTCGTAAAAATTACGGCTTCGGCGAACTTCAAAAGGGGAGCAACGGAGAACCCGCCCAAAATAAGATACGAAATTTATTTTTAGTTTTTAGTGACTTTTTTTTCAACTCGGCATTTATCACAATTTACAAAAAAAAAAAAAAAAACCGACGAAGACAAGTTCCGCCAAAACAAATTTAGAAAGAAAAAAATCACGCAAAAAAATCCGGGAAAAAAATCAAAACACACGTCAGAGCAGCTTTCTTTAACATATCTCCTCCTCCTCGGGCTATCGTATATAAAAAAAAATCGGGAATAAAAAAGCAGGGGAAAAAATTCTCCTCACGCTTTGAGCATTGCCGCGCGTAATAACAGAGGTCCTAAGGTTGACACTCCATCAAACGGCATGCACCGTCTCGCTAGGCTAATAATCTCCTGGGGGGTGGTGGCAAGTCAAGCATTGCATTTTGTATGAGAAAGACCAGTCCAATTCCAACGAGGTTTGAAAGGAGTTCGTTGAATCTTGAATAAAGGTTGCCTGAGGTGCCTTTAAATCAGGGTTTGCGCTCCCAATCATTCAACGACAGTTTTTCCATTCCTAGACATTTCAAAAAGCATTTTTTTTTTTACCTTTCCCTACCTTATCTTTACGCATTGATTTCAAGAAGGTAAAAAGGCTCAAAAGCTGAGTTTTACGAAAATCTGCCTACGCAGAAAAAAAGTGTTTTAGTGTCGAAAACCTAAATTTAAGTTTGAAGGAAAAATTGGTGGGGGGGGGGAGACAGGACGGAAAGCCAAATGGGCTCGACAGGTGGTAAATAAATACGGATGTAAATCTATTTACATTGCATTTTGGACTTAAGGGCGCCTGTTCACCATTTCAACTGCTAGGTGCAGCGCCGTAGAATCTTCGAGCAATACAAATAATACAGCAGTAAATTAAATATATATAATAATGCTATTCGTAGCAGCGCCGCGATTTTTATACAGGATAGCGTTCTACCTGGTAAACCGGTAAAATTCAGGGAAATTATCAAGTCTGGGAAAAGTAAGGGAAAAAATCAGGGAATTCGATGAACATATACTGAGATTCGGGGAATTTCAACATTTTTCGGTAAGTCTTTTTCCTCTATAATAATTAGCTAATCCGTATTTCATTTTTTACTTCTAAAACCTTCAGTTAAAAATCATCAATGTTTATCCGTTCACATCTTAACAAGTAAAGTGAAACTTCAATGATTCAGGGTGGGCCCATAAAAACCGCAATGGCAACATTTTTCCAAGTCCAAACTTTTTTTGTTAGCATCCTCCAGAACCGTAGAGGGACTTTCAAAACTACCCGTTCTATTAGACATCATCCGACCCTTTACGGTTCAGGAGGTGCTAACAAAAAAGTTTGGACTAGGAAACATTTTGCTGTTGCGTTTATTATGGGCCACCCTGTATAATCCTATTTTTTTACGGCGCACACTTGACGTTTTTGTTTGTAATCCGTGTAACTTTTTCAGACATGCAGTAATGTCTACTAAAAACTGGAAAACTGGAAATTAATTCGCGTAGGTATAATGCTGGTGAATAATTAATTGTTGGCTCAGCAGCATTGTTGGCATTTCGTTATTCTTCAGTATATGTCTTGCGCCTGGCGTTTCCTTATTTGCATTGTTCTCTAATTAAAATGGTTAAAACAATGTAAAACAATAAAACTGATCGTTCATGGTCCCCTAACTCGGGAATGGCTCAACCAATTGAAAAACGGGTCTCTTTGAGAATGAAGGACCAAGAAATTTCTGCCTTAGATCAAATTTCAGATTTTGGGTAGGTGGAGCAGTTTTGTTCTGAAATGGTGGCAGAACAACAACAACAACAACAAGTGAACAGTTTTCAGTATTACGTGTTGGCTCCCTACTTTTATACTCTTGCACAGAATTGCATAATTTTTTTTTTGTATAAATAACCCTTCCATTGTGTCTACTACCTGGACAAGTTTGGTCGAAAAATATTATATAGGAACGGATATATTAATTGTTTTAGTTTTTATGGAGGGAGGACTTCAATCACCATATATACCCGGGGTAGTGATAACGATTTTTATCAACATTTTTTTTCAAACCCACGAATTAAAAATGAAAACTGCTAGCAGCTTGTTTGTTACTTAAATGAAGGCACTGGTTCGAAAGCATATTTACAAGTTTCGGCGCAATGTAATGATGCATCCTGGTGTGTTCTGATTTTTGGCGTCCTCATTACCCCAATTTTTTTTTTTTACCTTGTGTCCTTTCGCTCGTGTACAAGGGAAACGGAAAAATTTATATGTGTAATAATGGTGCATTAGCACCTGCTTGACATATATATATTGTTTTTTTTTTTTTTTTTTTTTAAAATGGCGACCATGCATTAGATATACTAAAAAGTCGTTAGGTTCGTTGGGAAATTATACTTTGTAATGTAATCTTAAAAGAACTGAAACATGCATGGAAAAAGCACCCCCTCCCCTCCCAGTTATGCTATACAGTCATCGTGTGTTTCGACAGTGGTAGCATAATACCAATAGGACGTTTTGAGAAAAAAAAAAGTGCCGCAGCTCATAAAAAGATGGAACCTGCAATGTCCGTGAGAAATTGTGAGAAAGAGTGAGAAAATTTTTTTTTTATTTATTTATTTTTTTTAATTAATTTTGACGAGCCTTACGTCAGCCGAAGCAATTAATGCTCGTGTGGCTGAACCGGCTCAATTTTGAACATTACCAGATTCTTTTTTAGAGAAGAAGAAATCTGGTAAAGGGTGGTGCCGCCCGGGGATTCGATCTGGGAAACCTCTGATCATCGTCGGGGGCCGAAAGATTGTCCAGAATTAGCCAGAAAACATCCTATAGCCGCTGAAGGAGCATGGTAGCCTCTCACGCTACCCTGGACTTTGCCAAGGTCCCCTTTCCAGGGGTTCGACCACAGTTATAATATTTGCGTAGAGATCAGGCATGTGTGGTACGCGTAGAAGCATATTTTTTTGCCCGTTTTTTTTTTTTTTGGGGGGGGGGGGGCGGTGACGCATTAACTAAAGTGGATGCCCGTACCAAATTTGCTATATCATGTTCCATCAGGTTAGCGCCTGGGTCGAATAAAAGTAGCTTTAGGGTAGCCGCACGCCAAAATGTCGTTGCAAGACGAAACGTCGCGAGACGTCGCATCAGGTGGAGAGACCCCCCCAACAGACGAAACTAGAAGAAGCTTCGCTTTGTTGTCGTGAGACGCCTAAAGACGTCTCGCGACAATGTCGCATTCGGTGTGTGGCGGTTAGCTCATACCCATGGTTTTGGGGACGTCTACAGCATGCTGAGACAGGTTTCGACAAAATGTCACCCAGTGACGGCGTCAGGATTGAATGGTTTGGGGGGCCGACAGAGGGTACATCTGGAAACAGAGTTGGCCAAGGATTTTTTTTTCAAGGCAACACATTAGGCACTTTTATTCCGTTTAATTCATCTTGAACGTAACCTAAGCTTCAATGCAGTACCTAAAATTTATTTGTAAAATAAGCCCCATAAGCACACAGAATAAATGAGACTACACATATATTGTAAAGCTGCTAAAAAAAAAAGTATTATATATAAATAAAATCTCGAATAAAATATAAATTTAAAAAAATAAAAGCTCTGTTTATTCATTCGAATTCAAGTTTAGCCTGCAAGTTTTTTTTATTACTTTATTTTCTGGTGGTGACCGGAGTGTTGGGGTTGGGGGGGGGGGCCAAAATATTTGGAGGAGGGCATGGGCCTGGCGCCGTCACTGATGTCACCTGTCGTGAGACGTTTTCTCGATTTTAGTGTGCAGCAACTCTTAGGAGCCATACTGATAACGGAATAAATTTCGCTTACAGACTGCAAAGAAGCCCGTAATTAGCTTAATGCTACACGCTGATTACTGAAAAACTACATTTAAACTGTATACGTCCAAAAAAAGGCAGTAGTGTATGCAGGCGCGGTCTCCATACTACGAAACTGCCAATAAAATAAAAAAAAAAAATCAATTTCAAAGAATGGTCGCTCGTCACTGCAAGCATATGGAAAAAGCAACTCCCTAATGAACATCGGCTTTATTAACATCGGAGGCTTCCTTCTATGCAGGAATGCAGAATAAGAGGAGACCTGATTTTAATCTTTCCAATCTTAATTAGATCAATTGATTTGCATAGCAAAACTAAGTGAAAAAAAAAAACATCTTCAACGTTACTTTTACCCGCGGCCAAAGTAAGAAGCTCAAGAAGCGGATTCTTAGAACTGTTGTCGGCAAATCACGTTTTACTGTGCGTTCCATCAGTAGGTGGAATTCTTTGTCACAGTCTTTGGTGAATTCAATACAATGCTCAGAAACTGGAAGAACTGCTAAGACAAACTCTGAATCCTTCACTGATATTTTAGGCATGTACTTTTTCTAAGACTCTCTCATCGCGTGTTTGCGTGTGTGTTCATCTGCTACTCTTGAACCAAGACACCTACAAAAACAAGGGGCTACAGCGACTATCTAGTCGCATTGGTCTTCTGTACAGTTCCTCCACTTCCAATGTAGAGGCGCACACCTCTATCATGCACTACAACAGCTACCTCTATTATATAATCTAAAAACAGTAACCATCAGAATTGCCCGTTACAAATGTGTTAGCTTTTAATCTAATTTTACGTTTTAGGCATAATTGTCAGCGTTTAGGCCTAATTTACAACTTTAATTTCGTAAGTAGCAACTAACGGAGATTTGGATTGTATACAGTAAGCCTATTCATTTTTGCAACACGGTATGCCTCCGTGCACACAATTACAGTGTTACAACGTAATGCGCAACGTAGCCTATATAGATCAGTGGTAGTAGAGAAGGGACAGGAGAAACGCTGCAGCAGCGACTCGAAGCAACTATTGACGTTGCCATGGTAACGTGAATTTAGATCTAATTTTCATTTTTTAGGCCTACTTATTTTAACGGCAGTTTTAGTTTCGTAAGTAGCAGATAGACCTAATGGAGAATTTGGTTCGATCGTAAGCCTATTCATTCATGCAACAATGCGACACGACTCTTTTAAACGAAGCTAAAATGTTTTTGTTTTTACGGCTGCGTTAACACAAATCTTTAGGATTTCAATTCGACGATGAAATGTTATTATTTAATTCAGTTACGTCGAAGAAGTCTATTAGCTATAAGGAGGCAACGATGTTTTAATTTGCCATGTTATTTAACTAACTTTTGACACTGAATCGAACGTTGTAAACAGTGGTCGTCAATTTCTGGTACCATTGCGAAGTTGAAAAAGCGATGGACGTACGGACGGACAAAGTCGTTGCAATAGTCTTCTCAGCCGGTACGGCTGTACAGAAGACTAAAAAACCCAGGTAGGACATAATGAAAGATAGTTAAATTGGGCTCCCGAAGGGCGCATTTTTGTCGCTGTAACTTGATTTTATGACCGCCAAATACGCGAAAAAACCTGCAAAAATTACTTCAATTTTTTTTTATCCTCATGAGGTTTGTTTATGACGTCATAGTTTGTTCATGCAAAGTTTATTATGCCTCAACCAACTTTGACCATCCAAAGTAAACTTTGACGCAAAACTATAACGTCATGTTTTGCATCAGTACGAAGTAACAGAAACACGACATATGGATCTCAAAATCAATAGAAAGTCAAAATTCTTTGTATTCGTGCCAGCCATTATTGACACGGCTGTGCCAGTATGGCTCAGCGGTAGGACCTCGGCGTTTGGTTCCAAAGGTCGTGGGTTCGATTCCCTGCTCAGGCAGTCTGACATACAAGTCCAAAAGACAACGTAAACAGGTTTGCATCTGTATTTATTTAATACAGCAGCGTCAAGTGACGTCATATTGGCTACGAGACACCATTTGGAGGTAATAGCGACAAGGTGCACTAGATTAAAATGTAACGGAAAAAACGGTACTTCTAGTCAAGACGGTGCTTTGAGAGCGGATTTCTAGGCTTAAAAGAACGTTGTTTTCTCCAACAACAAAAATCGCGCGTTATAGGCTTAAGAAATCCAGTCTAATAGCATTGGCTTCAATAAGACGATCTTCCTTTTTCTCCCTCCAGTGCTCCTTGCAGCTAACCCAGTTACTGGCTCCACCATAGAGTTAAACACAATAATACTACGTCGTGTCACTGCCCTATTGACACGTGTTATGAACTTTGAGATTGCAGTTCAACGTACGAATGATGTAGATGAAATACAGACGTGCTGAGAAATGTGATGAACGAACTATGAGAAACAATTGCAATGAGTTTGTGTCGAAATAATCAGTACATCGATTTTGCCGATGCTCTCGGAATCAAAGAATGTACATGAAGCATGGATCGACGACAGTGGAGTGAGCGAAACGAGCAATTATTATTATTATTATTTGTGCCTGAAAATCTTCACATGTGATGTAGTCAAGGCGTGAAACAAAGCTCTGTCCTTGCATGATTGGACCGTTTGGTTTTTGTACATCTTGCGAGTCGTAACCATGGCAACAAATCACTATTACCACACGCCATGGCTGTTTGCTGTGACGTGTATATCACGTGACTGGGCTAGTCCAATCAGACGGCCAAACAGCCGTTGTTCTCGTTCGTCATTGGCTAACTCATGGCGACGTCACGGCAAACAGCCATTGCGCATGGTTTAATATTGTTAAAATAACTGAGGAAGGTTAGCGTGAGAAAAACCAGACTACTGTTATAATGTTTGCATTGAGAAACAGGCAGTGACCCATGAGAGCAAAGCAACCAAGCTCACCGAAGTAGGTTGGTGATGGCAACCGGGCAATCACGGGAAACGACGTGACTATCTATCTACCAATCAGAAACGAGGTAGAAACAAGGGGTTGCGGGTGTTGCATTTATTTGCATTCACTGTGTTACGTGGGCGAGTTGTGTAACGTTTGGGCGATATAATTCTATGTATGAGCTTCATAAACCCTAGATAAAGCACGTCAACGAACCTCAAAGTTGTGCTCGAAACAATGATGTCTTGCAGTT